>PVKA01012268.1:13143-58440 GCA_004027165.1 Ctenomys sociabilis
TTTTTTTTTTTTTTTTTTTTTTTTTTTTTTTTTTTTTTTTTTTTTTTTTTTTTTTTTTTTTTTTTTTTTTTTTTTTTTTTTTTTTTTTTTTTTTGTCTTTTTGAGACAGGGTCTCACTATGCTGTTCAGGCTGGCCTCGAGCTCACTTTGTAGCTCAGGCTGGTCTCGAACTCACAACAATCCTCCTGTCTCAGCCTCCTGAGTGCTGGGATTATAGGCATGTGCCACCACGCCTGGCTATGGCTGTTGTTAATGATTCGAAAACTATATCAAATCGGAGGGGTGATAGAGGACATCCTTGTCTTGTACCTGCTTTAAGAGTAAAAGATTTCAGTTTTTTCCCATTTAGGATTATAATAGCTTTTGGGTTGTCATAGATGGCTTTTATCAAGATAAGGTAGAGTCCATCTACTCCAATTTTCTGTAGGACTTTGAACATGAATGAGTGTGGGACTTTGTCAAAAGCTTTCTTTGCATCAATTGAGATGATCATGTGGTTTTTCAATTTCAGTCTATTAAAATAGTGTATGACATTTATAGATTTTCAAATATTTAACCATCCTTGCATCCTTGGGATGAATCCTACCTGGTCATGGTGCATGACCTTCTTAATGATTTTCTGTATTCTATTTGCTAGGATTTTATTGAGTATTTTTGTGTCTATGTTCATGAGGGAGATTGGCCTGTAGTTATACTTTTTAGTTGTTGGTTCTTTCCCTGGTTTTGGAATCAGTACAATACTTGCCTCCAGATATGATTTTGGGAGAACTGCTTCCTTTTCATTTTCATTGAAGAGTTTGAGGAGTGCAGGGATATATCTTCTATAAATTTCTTGTAGAATTGAGCTGTGAATC
This sequence comes from Ctenomys sociabilis, assembly GCA_004027165.1. Lineage (NCBI taxonomy): Eukaryota > Metazoa > Chordata > Mammalia > Rodentia > Ctenomyidae > Ctenomys > Ctenomys sociabilis. The sequence goes on from PVKA01012268.1 coordinate 13,998, forward strand.
CATCAGGACCTGGACTTTTCTTTGTTGAGAGGCTTTTTATTGTGTTTCGTATTTCACTAGCTGTTATTGGCTCATTGAGAGTTATTATATCCTCTTGGTTCAGTTTTGGTAATTTGTACCTTTCTAGAAATCTGTCCATTTCATCTGTGAGTGTAAAGATTCTGTGAGTGTAAAGATTCTCAAAGTAGCTATTGACAATCTTCTGGCTTTCCACTGGGTCTGTGGTGATTTCACCCTTTTCATTTCTTATTGCTTGTATGTGAATTTTTTCTTTCCTCTTTGATGAGGTTGGCTAGAGGCTATTCAGCTTTATTTAGTCTTTCAAAGAACCAACTTTTTGATTTGTGGATTCCTTGAACTGTATTCTCCATCTCAATTGAATTAATTTCCACTCTAATTTTTACAATTTCTCCCCATCTTTGCACTCTGGGTTTCATTTGCTCTTTTTCTAGATGTCTTAGATGCAACATTAGGATGTCTATTTGTTCCCATTCTGTTTTTCTGTCATGTAGGAGACACTTCCTGGTCCTCGTCTCAGTCCAAGAAACCAATATTTGTAATCCCGAAGTTACATTATTGGAATCCCATCAAGTTGATTCCAATCTACCACTTTCCATGCAACCTACGGCGAAAATGAGGACACTAACATATTTTTAATCATCGGGGAGTCGAGGGGCTTTAAGTTCTGCCATGACACGGGTTTCCGGAACCAAGAGAGCGACCCAGGACCTCACCCAGTTTTTATTCAGTGGGGGAGTCGCTTGAGGATTGACTGAGAATTGTGAGAAGTAGGTGACTACAGTGAGCTGTGCTAGGCAGGTAGCCTACATTTACCTCTGCCATATGCAGAGAGGATATGCAGAGAGAGTAATCTGCATCATATAGTATTTAATGTTTTGGGAAGTCTAGGGCTTCAGCTTTGATGTAGTCTTTCAAGCCCCAGGAAGTCATAGCCTCTATCTCAAGGTTCGATCCCAGCTGGCAGCGTGGAGCATTAGTTCTACCATCCTGTCTCCACCCAGCTCACGTTAAGGGGCAGCAGGCTTACCAGGGAAACACACATGCCACCTTCAAAGACTATCACCGGCACCTCAACTAGACCAATACATATTGCTTAAGGCTGATTGAAGAATAAACAGAAGTCCTAGCCAGCTCTTACATAACAATATGAGGAAATAGGATCAGACTCAGTCAAAATGGCGACAGTCACTTTTCTTTCAAGGAGAGCTGCTCAGGTGGTCCCCCACACTATCGTGCGAGTTCATAGCTTTGATTTTCCCTCTAAGAACTGCTTTCATCGCATGGCATAGATTCCATTAAGTTGTGCTTGTGTTTTCATTGAATTGTAGATGTTGTTGAATTTCTCGTTTAATTTCTTCTGCGACTCATTGATTGCTGAGTAGGGGGTTGTTTAATTTCCAAGAATTTAAAGGGTTTTGCTGGTTTCTTTTGTCTTTTACTTCCAGTTTCATTGCACTGTGGTCAGATAATATGCATGGGATAATTTCTGTTGACGTGTATATACTTAAGCATGACTTCTGGACTATTATGTGATCCATTTTGGAAAGTGACCTGTGTACAGCTGAAAAACATGTGTATTCAACTGTGGTTGGGTGGAACATTTTGTATATGTCCACCAGGTCCATTTGTTCCAAGCTCTGGTTCAGTTCTGCTACTTCTTTGCTAATTTTTTGTGTGGTTGACCTATCTTTTTGAGATAAAGGGGTGTTAAGGTCTCCTGTTAAGGTTGTGGTCTTAGATATTAGGTTTTTCATGTCCATTAAGATTTGTCTTACATAGTTGGGTGCTCCTGTGTTTGGTGTATAGATATTTATGAGTGTTACCTCTTGCTCTTGAATTTTTAACTCTAACCAATATATAGTGGCCTTCTTTGTCTCATTTGATCCTTCTTGGTTTGAAGTTGAGACTGTCTGAGAACAGAATTGCTAGTCCTGCTTCTTTCGAGGTGCTGGGGCATGTACTATTGTTTTCCGTCCTTTGACTTTGAGCCTATGAATGTCCTTTTGAGTTAAGTGTGTTTCTTGTATATAGCATATTGTTGGAATTTGTTTCTAATCCACTATGCCAGTCTGTTTCTCTTCATTGGTGAATTGAGTCCATTTACATTGATTATTATAATTGAAATGTGTTGACCTATGTTTGTCATGGTATTTACTTGCTGTTCTTTACTCCTTTTATATCCTGTGTTTAATTTTCTGTCCTGTTTTTAGTGGGTTCCTTCTGTTCTCATTTGTGGAGTTCTGGTCCTTGTGGTCTCTCTCTAGAACCTCTTTCAGTAGCCTGTGAAGGGATGGCTTTGTTATCATGAAATTCGTTAGTTGTTCTTTGTCATGGAAGTATTTCACTTCTCCATTAAACTTGAAAGAGAGTTTTTCAGGGTATAATAGTCTGGGCTGGAATTTGTTTTCATGCAGGACTTGAAGAACTCTGCTCCACGCTCTCCTTGCCTTCATGGTTTCTGTAGCGCAGTCAGCTATAATACAGATGGGTTTTCCTTTGAATGTGATCTGCTTCTTCTTTCTAGCAGCTTTCATTATATTATTCTTGTGTTGGATTTCTGGGATCTTGACTATTACATGTCTCAGTGTGTTTTTACTTGGGTTGAAATTATTTGTTATTCTGTGTGCTTCAGTTACCTGAATCTTGGTTTGTTTCCTCATATTTGGGAAGTTTTCTGCAATTACTTTTATTCAAATTCTTTTTATATCACTTGTATTGATTCCTTCATTCTCACTGATCCCAATTAATCTCACATTGTTCATCTTGGTGTCGTCTTGCAGGTGATGTATTATTTTTTCTTGCATTCTTGTTGTTTTTAAGAGACCCTTTCTCACCTTTTCACTAGCTGCACCAGCGTCCTCTAGATCTGAAACTCTGTCTTCGCTTTCACTCAAATGGTTTTGTAGACTCGTGATGGATATTTTTAGTTCTTCTGTATCTTTTTGACTGCTTCATGCATTCTTTTCTGTATTGCTCATTCCAGGATTCCATCATATTTTTCTGATCTCCTCTATTTTTTTTATCCATGTCTTCTTTAGAGGTAGCTATTAATTCTTTTTCTGCATCATTTCTTCCAAATTGGGTTTCCTCCATACATTTATGGTATGATCAAAGAATTCTTTTTTGATTTCAGAAATTATTTCTGGTTTGAGTTCCTCATGACCTTTCTGCTGTTGTTTCTTTGCTTTCAAAGCTGTTAATTCATACATTTCTGCTGGAATAGTGTTCTCTGCACTTGTTCTGAGTGAGTATTGGGTTCCCCCAGACATTTCTAGATTTGATTCTTTATTTCAGATGCTATGTATTCAAATATTTCTCTTTTTATTTCAGGCATTAATTCTTGTCTGAGTTCCTCAATACCTTTCTGCTGTTGTTCCTTTGCTTCTATATCTGATAATTCATTCATTTCAGTTGAGCTAGTGCCCTCTGTACTTATTGGTGGACTCGAGACCTGAGATTGTATTTTTCTCTTTGTCTTTGTCATTTTGTATAGTTCTGACCTCTGACCTTTGGTGTAGAGCTTTGGTGCAGCTCTGATCTTAGCACGTAATGAGATTCGGGTGCCAGTCTATTAAGTTTGAGATTATCCAGTTATTCCTGGCCTGGATCTAGCTGTTGTGTTCAGTTCCTTTTTTCTGCAGCTCCTGTGATTCCCCTCTGTTGAGTCCTTGGTTAAGGGGGCACTGTGGGGTACAGAAGCTCTCTCTCACACTCAGCAGGCTGGGCAGGGGTGGATCGAGTGCCAGGAGAGTCACCAAAATTTCTCACTCCTGTGGCAGGCTTGGGGGCAGTGGCTACGGGGAGTTGCCAGGTAGGTCTGTCTGGGGTGTCTCAGGCAGGTCTCTGGCTAGGATGTCTTGGGGACTGAGGCTCTGGATGGTGCAGAGCACACAGGGAGAATCCAAAGTCTCTCTCTCTCAGACTCACCACACACTCACTGAACTTTGATGCCCAGGGAGTCAAGGAAATTCCCACTCATTCAGCGGGCTTTGGAGCAGGGGATCCAGGGAGTTGCTGGCGAGTGGGCCCTGAGGTCTCTTGCTGGTCACTCGCTTGCAGGGCTTGGTGGCGGGGATCCAGGTAGTGCACAGTGGAAGAAGCCAAAGGCTCTCCCTCAGACTCACCATACACTCACTGATCTGTGAAGCCACGCGATTTGTTCAAATTCCTACTCACTCAGAGGGCTTGGGGGCAGGATCCAGGAGTCCACAGGGGTGGGCCCCGCTGTCTCAGTCCAGTCCCTCTGGCTGGCTTAAATATTTTTAAAAATGCTATAAATAACACTCTGACCAATACACGCTAAGTATAAACAATGATTTTTTTATGTGAGGTAATTATTTTTTATAAAGTCACCAGAAACTGCACTAGCACAAACTGAACCATCGCTTCTAGAGAAAATGAAGGTTTGGGTTCCTTCAAGCCTATCAACTTTTCATCAAAGGAATAACACACAACCTCATTTTGCCTGTGTCTTCTGAAAGAAATTGCATTTAACATGTATTGTCAACTCACAAACTTCTGACCCACAGCCAACACCAATACAACTCGTGTCTGAATCAAACTCATCTCACACAAGTGTTGTCCCTGTAAGGCACATTATAACTTTTGTTGTACATAGCAAACCTATGCAGCACATTAGCAGTGTTTTAAGACCCTGTGAAGTAGTAAACTCCCCAGTAAAAACACATATCTTGAAAATAAATTTTCAGAAGTGGATAAAATTGCAAAGATAGACAAATATAATAAGATAGATTATATTTGTGGAGGAAATCAACTTGTGCAAGGATATACAAGAGAATTATTACTGTCTTTCTCAGTAGGAATAAGCAGCTGTATCCCAAATATTTCAGCCATTGAGGAACACATCCTACATCACCTCAAAGGCTCACATACTGGAGGCTCAGTCCCTGTGACGGTGATGTTGGAGATTTTATGAAACCTTTTGGAAGCAGAGCTTAATGGAAAGTCCCCAAGTCATTGCAAGTGTGCCTCAGAAGGGGATGTGGAGTCACACTCTCTGTTTTATCCCTGTAGATATGCCACTTGTCCCTACAGATGCTCCTTCTGTGAAATGATACCCTCTCATTAGATGTCAGACCAAAACAACCGCCTGATCTTGATCTTTGAACCTCCAAGATTATGAGCTAAATAATTCTCTTTTCCTCATAAGTTAGGTGCCTCAGGTACTTGATTATACTAACACAAACCTGGCTAATATACCCCTTTACTGATACACAAAAAGGAATAATACAATTTTCTTAGTATGCACATTGTTTTTTGTGTTCCATGTGGTTCTTCATTCTGTACACATTCGAGAATTTTCAAGTCATCTTTCTGATATTTAAGTGGGATCATACTTTCTTGGATTTCTGACCATTTAAATTTTTCAAGTGTGTTTTATGGCCTTGAGTGTGGTCTGTCTTAGTGAATATTCCATTGAAGCTTGAGAATAATGTTCAATCTATTATTGTTGAAAGGAATATTTTATAAATGTCAAATATATCAAATTGATTGATAGAGGAGCTCAAGTTATGCATTTCCTTTCTAATTTTCTGCCTGCTTGATCTATTGATTACTGAAAAGAGGGGTATGTTGAAGACTCCCACTATAGCAGAGCATTTGTGTTTTTCTCTGTGAGGTTCTATCAGCTTACACTTCCCATATTTTGAAGTATTGCTGTTATATACAGATTTTACTAGAGAATTGGCTTGTCTATTTTTATATAGTCTTTTTATTTATTTCTGACAGTTGTTTTATCTGATGTCTGCTTGTTTCAAACTAACACATTACTTCAGCTATCTTTTGATTAATGTTAGTATGGTATTATCATTTCTCCATCCTTTTACTTTTAATCTAAGCATTTTTTTAAATTTGGGCCTTTAATAGATAAAAAATAGTTGGGTCTCATTTTTATGTACTCTAACAATCTTTATCTTTTGTTTTTATACCTTTCACACTTTAACATATTATTAATATAGTTGAATTAATTCTTACCATGGTTAAATGTTTTGTTTCATGTGTGCTTTTCTTTCTTGTTTTGTTTTGGTACTTCACTTGATGCTTATAAGTACTCCATGAGGAACATAGTCTATTTAGAAATGAAGAAATCATGACTATTAAAATTAAACAAATTTAACCAAGATTATTCAGGACAAAAAGAAACACCCAGAATGTAAAAGCTATTGATATTGTCTACATTATTGAATGCCATCTTCTATATAATCAGAAGCTTCAGTAATGAAACTCTGACAAAGCCTCCAAACTTAGGAAAAATCATATTTTAAAAATTCTCTCTGCCTCCTCTGACTAGCATTTCTTTCCAGCAATGCCAAGCTGAGAAGAAGATGTAAAGAACCCAGATTTGCTCTAGTTAAACTCAAACATTATGGAATAAGTAACAGCCAGTTTATAACAAATCCTAATAAGATGAACACAATAAGAGCTTAAATAAAAAATAGGCTTATTTCATTAATGGGTAGATTACATGAAAACAATAGTGTAGTTTCCAGGTACCAGGTTCCTTTAACAGTAAGAAAAAATTTAGCCTTATTCTCAGCCAGGCAGTTCAGTATTATTTTCCCATTGACTAAGGTCATTTAAAATGAATTGCTACAACCTGGCTCCTGAATCATCATCTATTTTCCTATAAAAGTCTCTCTCCTTGCTTCCACGGGGAAGAGAGGAAAGAGTGAACTGGCCTTGGGCCCAAACCATAATTTTAGTAATTACTAAACCAAGTGACTGCAGCCATAATTGAGTCATTCAAAGCCAAATGGTAGTAGTAATTATTTTGTCAAATTTGAATAAAAGAGCCTTTTTAGAGGGAACAAGTGGAGTTGAGCTAGCGGCCTGAACTGCCAGAGTGGGATGAGAGATCTTTTCCAAGCATTGAGAGTCTTCCTGGCAATGTGACTCTCTTGTGTGCCAGTGATATATGTTCCTCGTTACAGATTATGGCCTTGTCATGCTTAAAATAATCTCTCTTCCTGTTTTCAGGTCAAGCTCACTCCCCTGGGCAGCAATGATCAATTTACATTGAGGAGAACACACAGAGACACAAAACCTATTTATCACATTTGCTCAGAGCATACTAACCGGGACTTCAGGCCAACCAAGAGTCCACATTTCAATCAGGATTCATCTTTGAAGCATCATAGGGTTGAGACATGTTATTAAGAAAATGGAGGGAAGGGAAGTGAGAGGCTCCTGTGAAATATGTCTAAGTGGGCACTCACCACAGGATGAATGCCTCTGTGTGGGCAGGCGTTCACAGCTTAGCTGTTATCCAGACTTCCTGCAGCCACCTGCTTCCTTCCAAATGGCCACCAAAGCCCAAGGCCTGACGAAGCAGAAGCCACACTAGGTCAGGAAAACAGAAGCATGGGAGACAGGGTTTCTTGCTTAAATCCTCTTTTCTCCAACAAAGCAAGCCAATATGTGCATTCAATTATACACTTGTCATGGCCAGCTTCTTTGCTTTGCTTTCTTAGGCTTTATGTTCCATCTAGCTTGGTCAGTGCTATCTCTGCTCAATGTTGCATTTGAGCCACCTTTTCCAAGAAATTCACTTCCTTCCCAAGTCATAAATTTCTCAGGCCTTGTTAGAGATGCAAACGACACCGCCAAACTGTACTCCTATGGCAGAGAATCAAGTGGGGAGCAAGTATTTCAATGTGAGTAGAGTCCAAGTCACAGAATGCCATAAGTTGAAAAGGTTGAAATTACTCCCTATTGTGAATTCAATTGGAACAAAATCATAGCATTAATTTTTAATGTTTTTTAGTGTTTTTTCCCGAACATTCTTTTCTCTTGTTAATGTGTGTCTCACTTGCACACACTAAGATAGAACAAAACTTGGAAACCTTTATGCTCATGTCAAAAATCAGGTCTCCTGCCTATTTTGGCAAAAAGTTTCTTTGGAACTCAGTCACTTGCATTTGTTTCCTTATTATCTATGACTGAGTACCCATGCAAGGACAGAGCTCCACAGTGCTGCAGAGACATGACTTGCAAATTTAAACATTTGCTATTCAGCCCTTTACAGCAAATGTTTGCGGAGCCCTGATACAAAATGTGATGTGCATCTATTTAAAATAATTTGCATGCTTTTGCACTCAAAAAGATTATTTTCTTTTATGGATATATGTATCAATTTTGTACCATAAACTAGGCAACAGTGCACACAATTTATTTGGAATGATTTTTTCATGCCATTTTCCCATAAAATTTGTTCTCCTTATGTTGATAACTTCTGTTACTTTCATGCAATGGTCACTTGAGATGATATATTTACTGTTATGACTACCAATTATAGTAGAATTGTCTAATGTATAACTGGACTGAATTTATTATTTATTCTATTCTATTCTATTTTATTGAGAAGCAAATAGCAATAAGACAGTTTCAAAGGTGGCTAATAGAACTGCTTCAATAGTTAATACCTTGTACATTATTATCTTCAGAGTGGTCATCCATATTACAAGATACAGACGGGATATCTTGTCCAAACACTGTTAGTACAAATCTTTTTTCTCATTGATTTAAGTAAAAGTAGGTGTATATCTATCCTGACTATACTGTATATACAGATACAGAATGGACCTTCCTTTGTATCCCTTTTTTTTTGTTTAGTTCTGTCAGAGGTGGGTATTCAATTGGCATTTAAATACTATAGGTGTATGAATTCAGCAAAACAATCCAACACAGTCCAGCAGTCCATAATAGTAGTAGGTTATCTGCAGAAGTTGTTGACTTGAGCCTTTCACAGCTCAGCATATTAATATGGCTTTACTTCATATACCTCATTTTTATACTTTTCTGCTGGATGATTAAGACCACAATAAAGCAAGACCTATATAAGAAGAAATGTAGCTTTTGTATCTGATAAGGTCAGTGAAGTCCCCTCAGGATTCAGCCTGTAACCCTGTAGCACAGTTTGCAGATCTTTAGTCAGTGTCAGCCATGTGGATGAGTCATAGCCATTGCATAACCATTTTGCTTTCTGCAAAAGCCTGAGAGAATGTTTTCTCTCCATGTGACTCTCCTTAGGCAAACTCTGCATCATTGATCATGTTATGCTGTGGCCCCATAATCTCCCTGATCAGAAAATTTGGGACACAACTGAGTTCCATAAGGTTACAGTACAGGTTCTCCTATGTCCTGAGTCTTCACTGACCTTGAAAGGCTAGGATCAAAATGTTGGCTATCTTTCCAACCCTTCTATTTCTCTAACTTTTAGTCTGCAAACTTAGGTTCTTAACCCTCCAGAAGAATAGCTTATTACCCTACAACATATGCAGTTGCATGTAACTTCTCTATCTGTCTGAATATCAAACATCTTAGGCATAACATGGAACAAATATTTTCCATCAAGTATTGATATGTTAAACTTTAAGTCCCTACAGAATATGATGATAAAAACTTAAAAAAGTGAAAAATATTTCAAGAATATGAATAAACAATTACATATTTTTACACATAAATTTAGAAATCTAACCATACAACGTTGTAGCAGGGTAGTGCTGTGCCATTTTTTTCCTTGTTTTTTTTTTCATTTATTACCCACTTAAAAAAAAAAACAGAAAAAAAACTTGTGCTTGAGAGACAGTATGATAATAATTTGTGTGTCATGACAAGAAGTACATATTTAGAAGACCAGAATGACAGGCAATCCAAGTATGACCCTTCTATTACCCACTGCTATCTTCAGTGCAGTTGCTTGGCTCACAGGTATCAGCAAGTATAGTTAGATAGGGTTAGAATCCTACCAATTAACTGCTAGTTAAAAAAAACCTGCTGGTGTTTCTCAGGATCATTGCCTTACCCATCTTGTACATAGAAGTGTCTGGCTTTGCCCTGTCATGTTTCTCAGCATTTCTCTTTGCCCTCTCCTCGTGCAATCCTCAAGTTCCAACTTTTCTTTTAATTATGTTATACCTTTCTATTTGTATTTCTTCTTTTAAGTTCTTATACTAGGGAGACTATATGATATTTACACATGTGGGTCTGGTTTATTTTACTTATTTCTTCAAGTGGCATCCACTTCATTATAAATGCTTCAAGTTTATCATTCTTTATAGCTCAGTAATACTCATTGTATAAAAATATCACATCTTTTACATCCATTCTTCATGTGATGGGCATCTTGTTTGTTTCTATAATTTGGCTATCACAAATTGTGCTCCTGTAAACAAAGGTACGCATATATCACTATGATATGACATTTTCAGTTCCTCTGGGAAAATTCCCAGTAAGGGAATAGCTGGCTTATATGGGATTTCCAGTCCTAGTTTTTTAAGGAGTCTCCACACTGATTTCCATAATGGTTGCACCTGTCTACATTCTCACCAGCAGTAGAGGAGTGTTCCTTTTTCCCCACAGCCTCTCCAACAGTTGTTTTTGGTTGATTTCTTTATGATAGCCATTCTTTCTGGGGTATCTCAGTGTTGTTTTAATTTGCATTTCTTGGATGGCTAGTGATATGGAGCATTTTTTCATATATTTATTTGCTTCCTTAATCTCGTCCTCTGAGAAGTGTGTGCTCATCTCAGGTGCCCATTTCTGAACTGGGTCTTTAAATTTAAGAGCCCTAATGCTTTTTAGTTCTTTATAAATTCTAAAGAGCAGACTTTTGTCTGAGTGCTTATTAGTTAAGATTTTTTTTTGAAATTTGTGGGTTTAGACTGAATTTAGTATTTAAAAATGCTGTGAAATCTGCCCAATATGTTGTTAAAGTATGAAAATAAGAGAGTCATTATTAAAGTTAGAAACAGACAATAAATCTGGAGATGTATCTCAGTGGTATACAGTTTGCCGGTCATGCACAAGGCTTTGAGTTTGATCCATAAGTACTGAAAAAACATTTTTTAAAACTTCCTCATGTATGTCCCACTGAGCTGGTTTCACTCTTCAAACTAGTTACAATGAACTGTACAATAAAATTAAAAACTGTGGCTAAAGCTATGTTTAAAGACAAGTTGATGGCAAGCTTTTATTGTAAAATCAGGGAAAAATGAATAAAGATTTTTCATTTAAGAAATTAATAAGAAAGACAACTGAAAAAACAGAAAACCACATGCAGTCAAGTTAAAAAAAACTCTTAAAGATAAGTAAGATGATGAACTGGAAATGTAACGCAAAAGCATAAATTATTAAGTGGGATATTATTTTGAGAGAAGATTTAAGCCATTTAAAGAAAATCAACTACAATTCTTTGCTGATGTAAGTCATTGTCTTGGTTAAATTTGTTGTAAAGCCATATGTCTGCAAGTGATGAAGGCATATGGAAATCCTGTAAAGCATGACACAGTTTCCCACTAAATTAAGCCTGGAGTTGCCCTGTATGTTTGTCTTCACATCCTTCGAATGCCCTTCCTGGCTGTGTAGCTGAGACTGAACCTCAGAGAGTGATTCTGCACTGACCTGTGGCTGCACCAGGTGCCATGAGATTTCTTTCAAAACACAAATAGAAACTGTTGTGTTTGCTGTCTTCCAAATACCAATATATTCATAAGAAACCTACTAGGAAATATCAGTGTTAGGCCATGTAAATAAATGAATTTTCTCCTTTTACTTCATCTGGAACAGAATACTTGAGCTGTAAAAAGTGAACTTTCATTAGGTAGTAAAAATTTTTAAGGTTTTTAAACTATTTCCATTGCATTTTAAATTGGTCTCCTATATTGCTCCTACTTATATACTGTCAAACTATTTCCAGAGTTTTAGACTATTAGAACTGAGAAGGAACTTAGAATCTATAATATTTTGCCTAGGTGTTTTTTTAATGTGTGTTGTTTTCTTAAAACAGAAAGCTGTTACCTTCATTTTTTGGCAAATTCTTAGTTCTTCAGCACGTACTTTACGGCTCCTTTGAAAATGCTTTCCTGACTACCTGTGATTCCTATGAGCTTTCACTACAACTCCTTTAGCATCTTATATTTTTATATATGTATTACAACCAAGAAATCTCTGAAAGTACTGGCTAAGAATGATATTTACTCTAGAGCCACAAGTCCTGGGTCTGAATTTTAGTGCCATTTACTAGATGTGATATCTCCAAAGTTCTATACAATAGATTCTTTGCAAAAAAATGTGAAAAGCTAGTTATGAAGATTGAAAAACTAAATGCACCTAAAATAAGTGTCACTGAGTGAATCTTGTAATACTGTGGTTATTCTGCAATGAAAGAATAACTGCAAATTTGTTTGTTTATATTCTATCTTAAATTATGAGCTCTTTGAAAATAGGATATGTCCCTAATTATTGTCAGAGTGAAGCAAACCACCTTCATGTCTTTAGCAAATGTACTGAAATATATTCCATATACCACAAAAACTATCCATTTTATTTGTACAACTAAATAAGTTCTAGTAAATGTATCAAGTCACATTTATGACCATAAGCATTTAATTTTTTTAATTACTTATTTATTTATTTAGTAGTGTCTCACTATGCAGCCCAGACTCGTGGTGATTCCCCTGTCTCAGCATCCCCAGTGCCGGCATTACAGGCATGCGCCACAACACCAGGTTTCAGTGTCAGACACTGAAACACGGCATGCCCGAGCTCTGGGGCGGGCTGAGCATGCAGTACTTGTACCCAGGTCCTTGCACTTGCCAGATGGGTCCTTAGACCACTGAGTTATCTGCCAGCCAACATGAGTCACTGTAGAGCATTTCTGTCATCTCAGTAACCTCACTTGTGCCCACCTTTGATGGATATTTCTATCCCTGTTTCATCACTGAAGAAACAGATACCTAGAAAGAAATTCCTTTTCTAAAACCATAAATATTGGTGTGATGAGCAGACCTAGAACTCAAGACTTCTGAAATCCTCAGGTCCAAACTGATTTCATTGTACAATGCTCCCTGCCATGATGATTTAGTAAGTAATTACATGTGACCTGACTGCAGCTCTGTCATTATTATTGCTGTCAGCATTTTCATTGTTATCATTGATGAGGATTATGACACTCACTGCTTACCTAGGCTAGGCCTTATGCAGCCCCTTGTGTCCTGTGGAGACGCAGCTACCATGCCACGGTGGCAGCTCCGGCCATCCTGAGTTTCAAATATACTCAAAGACTTCGCTGTGAGAGCCATTTCATTATCAATTTGATGATTATTTTCCTAGCTGCCAACTCAGCAAACTCAAAATGAAATCTTGAAATCTGCAAGTAAAATGAGTAATGAAGGCAGGGACATAGATTAGAAATCATAACCCCATGAGGCAGGATCGTTGTAGTCAAACTTTTGCTTAGCACTATCAACATTTCAGGACAGTCAAATGGAAACAGAAAAAAAAAATCAATAAGTCAGCTATGAAAACAGAAGCAGCTTAGCCTCCCTTTCTGTGTTTGAGTTGATTTGTGGAAATGTGTACCTTTCCTAGACTAATCAAGAAACCGTTAGATATCAGAGCTGTAAGAACAGTGAAGTCACTGTGGTCTCACAGTGCCATGCTGACTCACTGTGCCGCTGTTGGTGCAGAGCAAAGAGGGCTTCCTGGAAACCCTCTGCACGCCAGCGATGTTTTGGTTCACGCTGCAAGTAATGGACTAATCAGCTTTCATAATAGGCAGCTGTTCATTGCCCACTAATACAGGATGATTATTTTGTGAAAACAAGCACTTCTCAGAGCACTTTCCCAGAGATCTACTTAAAAAGAAGATAATGTTGGCAGATCAAAATGGACCAGAAAAGTGAATGTGTAGTCCTTACATCAAGCTAATTAACAGCTTGGCAGTTCTAACATTGAAAGCCCCCAATTATCCCAGGCCAGAATACTGGCCATCAACATTTTTGTAATGCAGCTGGCACAAAAGTATCATACAAATAACTTCCAGCAAAGGCTAATGGAGACAGACACTAATGCCCCAGACCAGCTTGAAAATGGAAACTGGAACCCAAAGCAATTAGACTTTTCATTATAGCAAAAGTAACTGTGGCCATTCAAGAGTGACACGATTGAGATGGCCAATTGCTTTTCAAAAATAAACTGCTACCATCTTTTATTCTGCCTCGTGTTAGGCTGAACTTTCACCCTGTCAAAACTGTCTAAGGATACAAGTGACATTCCTGCTAGGAGTGGAGAAAGAAATGATGAGATGGTATGAATATTCTATTCATGAGATGCCATTGCTAACAGGGATTTTTTTATGTATATCTGATATTTCACTCAGGGCAAGAGCCCCATGTGGACCCTATGAAGCCACTCCATGGGAGTTCCTAAATGTAATGCCTTTAGTGGATGTAGAATGTTATGTATAATATTCCAAGATTATTGTCCAGTGAGTTAGCTGTTTTGATGGGAAATTATCATACCAAAAAAAATGCAGGATGATTCAAATAATAAGTATACAAACTTGGACAAAAAAAATGTATACACACTTCAGGAAAACAACAACTTGTATCATTATTTTAAACTAAATTTATTGAGGTACATGAGATTAATACAAATTATCTTTGGTCTCTACAATTACAAGAGATGTTCAACACAGTGACATTAGCTTCCAGACATTTATTAATATGGAAAACTGCTGCTTGGGCAGCCTTGAAATTTCTGCACATGCACTTTCCAATTTATTCTCTAAGGACCACAATGTCGTGGGCTTTCTGTGATACTCAACATCCTCTAGGGTCCCTGATGCAAAGGTACTGGAACACCATCTGTTGAAAAAACATGCATTTTTTTTTTCCTGAACAGTGTGTATATTTTTCTGCAGACTCTGTCCATTGCATGCGTAATATGTTCCCAGTGCTGTGCTTGGTGCTTCAACAAACAGACAGTAGAACCATGGGCTTTGCTTTTTGAGATCTGCTTCAGTGAAGACACATTTATACAATGGAAGAGTCAGTATGTAATGTTAATGTTCACAGTGAAATGGCCAAGGTACCAAAAAGGGTCAAAGTAGCCTAGTTGAGAGCAGAGCTGGAGGCAGGGTAGGGAGGATGCTGCAAGAAGTCCACATGGAGATTCCCCTGGCTTTAATTTACTAGAGCAATTGGCCACATATTTTTGGAACTTAGAATATTTGAGTTTTCCACACTGGAAATTGTGGGAACTACCAGACCCTGCCATGGGGAAGTGGCTAATGTTTTGCTGCTTTTGCAGTATAAGTGGGAGGGTTATGTGAAACCATCTTTAATAAGTTAAAAAGAGAAATGCTCAAGGTTGAATATTCCTTGGAAATGTGTTTCTATGAAGAAAAGTTAATGAAGTACCAGGTGGCGGTCGGACGAAGAGCTGCCCCACAAAGATGTCTACTGTGTAATCTCCAGAATTTTTGACTATGTCTTCTATGGCAAAAGAGACTTTTCAAGGGCCAGCCAAACAGCTCAGCAGACTAAAGTGCCTGCTTAGGCAGAGCTCCATGACTAGGGTTCCATCCCCTGTGTGCTGTGCCGGCCCCACCTGCATAGCATGCTGAGGGGATTGAGACTGGGCGTGGTGGTGTGCGCCTGTAATCCCAGCACTTGGGAGGCTGTGAACAGGAGGATCACTATGGGTCAGGTCTATGTGGTGAGATCCTATAGACCCCATACTAACTACATAAAAAGAAAAGAAGAGAGAGACTTCAGATAGGATTAACTGAGGGTTTTTTCAACGGGGAGATTATTCTTGATTATCTGGTTGGGCCTGATACAATCACAAAAATTATTTTAAGTGAAAAATGGTAGGGATGAGAGGCAAAGTTTAGAGAAGGATGTGAAGATGCTATGCGGCTGGCTTGAAGAATGAGGAGATGCCCAAGGAAGATGGGTTCTCCAAAAGCTAAAAAGGGCAAGGAAACAGCTTCACCCCTAAAGTCTCCAGAAAGTCACTTTGTGACCTTCCTTATAGCCCACTGATGCCTATTTTGAGCCTCTAAACTATAGTCATATAAGGTATTAAATCTTTGTTTTCAGAAAATAAATGTGTAATTTTTTGAAGCAGCGCTAGGAAACAAGTACAGTTCCAAACTGAAGACCCCGTTAAATGCAGCACTCTGAAGCAGGCACTCTATAAACTTGTAACTACCTTACAGCATTGTTGAAGTTAAGGGTACACACTAAACTTTAAATAAATTACAAGTACAAAGAAAGTTACTCAGTGCTTGTGTTAAACTATGATCACGTCTGCTGGTCTACTCCACTTCCATTCTTCTTTTTTCTTTTTTTTGTATTTGAGGGAATGGTCCACAAGGTGTTCAGGATCTCACTCCTAGATCAGACTCATAGTGATGCGCCAGCTTACAGCTTCCCAAGACCTACCAAGACCTAGGATTATAGGTGTGGGCCACCAAGCTCAGTCCCAGGGCTTGAACCCCCAGCCCCTGTTCCTACTTTCAGGTATTTTAACCCACTGAGCTATTTGACCAGCCCTTTTACTTCCTTTCTTATACTTTTGCTAAAGTCTCTCTTTCAGGACTCTGGGTCCTACAGTGATCCTAGACTTTTCACACATGATAGTAATTGCCTACCAAGCAGCTACATACTCCACCTTAGAATGTTTCCCTTGAATTCTATGTCTAAGAAATATATCCCTCCCTAGCTAGATTAGGTTAGCGTAAGCAAAGACCCTCTGATCCTTATCTCCTCCTGAAGATCATCCATCCTTCCATTTTGTAAAGATTCATTTTTTGTAGGAATTATGTATAAATAAAATATATATACAAAATAATATATAGATAATCTTATTGTAGGTACTTAAAATACGATTTTGTAAAGGACTCCATAGTCTTTATTAGTGCCCAAAATGTGTCCATACCAAAAAAAAAAAAAAAAAAATTGTTAAAAATCAGAGCTTGAGGCCAAGTTCTGAAGCTCCTGGCTAATTCAGATACTGGCACATAAGAAATCTTGACTTCAGAAGCTGGTTCAGCACTGCCCACGTGACAATGGGCAAACTTAACCTGGTGAACTTAATCCTGTTCTTATTTGTAAAATGACAGTAATGATAATGAGTTAAGGTAAGCAAAATAATGGAAATGTCGTATATGTCATAATAGGTACTCACTTAATGTGTGTTCTGTTTCCGTTTTGCTTTTTCTGGAACTGTTTTAGTAACCTTCCCCAATTGATGTAGTAACCTTGTCAATTTGTTTCTTTGGGGAAATTCTTAATTTTCAGTCAATCACTTGAAATTTAAGTTGGCCTGAGTAATTCCTGTCTCATTTCTCTTTCAACAAGGAAGGTAATACTGTATCAGCATGCAACTGGGACTAGGGGAACAGTGATTCTTTATCCCCAGGTATTTAACTTTGTAGATTCTCAATTTCTTAAAAAAAAAGTGACTAAATTATTGTATATCTACATTTTATTACCAAGAATCCTGATGTTTTATACAAATCAACGTTTTGAAAAGTTTTACCACTAAAAGCATTTATTTATTATAGAATAATTCATTTTCTTATTATTTAAGAGTTAATCTGACAATTAGATCTTCTAAATAAAACACATTGGTCAGTGTTACCACAAACAATTTTCTGTAATTTCAGGCTAAAACAAAGAAAAATAAATTTATTTTTATACGTAAATGGAAAATTGCATTTCTCCATTTATGATGTTCTGAATAAATACTAAACTTTCCCTTCTCCCTGTCCCTATTTCTGTTTTTCAGATGCCGAAGTGCTTGGGCATACCACAGGACAGAATCATTTACGTTCTATTATAATTCACAAACACTGCAGTCATTTTCAATTGACCCTCAATTTTCAATCATATTAGAAATGAGTGTTTTTCAAGGTTGTTGAGAAAAGTTAAGAGCATTTGGGTTCTTGCATATTGCATTTCAGCTGTAATTATGTTTGCTTTGCTTTTATACCTTTAAGCCGCTGTACCGAATACTGAATGCATATAATTACTGTACTGGAATGACTGTTTAGAGAGCTATCTCAGTAATATTATTAGAAACCACTTAGAAAATGTTGTTTTGGTTTTTTCTTTCCTTTAAACCTGTGAATTTTGAAAGACCTCTTTTTTTAAAGGGGATGCTGACAATCTAACCCACAACCTCGCGCTTGCCAGGTAAGCACTCCACCACTGATGCATATCCCCAGAGAATACTATTTTCTGCCTGGTATTTTTGTTAAGAAATAGAATAATCATAGTAACTACAGGTATATTTGATTTTTTTCCTTCCTCCCTTTCAGCTTTTTTACTTATGTCCAAAGAGAACCAATCTCTTAAATTGAAGGTGTATTTTTTAATCCATGATACTATCAATAGTAAGTAATGCATTATTTAGAAATGTCCATTAGCAGTATGTAACATTGTGTATTATTTGCTTATTGAGTCTTTTTGAGACAGGGTCTCACTGTGCTGCTCAGGCTGGCCGTGAGTTTACTCTATCCCAGTTCCTGAACTTACTCTCAAACTCGCAACAGCCCTCCTGCCACAGGCTCCCTGGTGCTTGGATTGCAGGCATGTGCCACCACACCCAGCTCAGTGTGCTTTTTAATTGTAAACAAGTAGTATAATATTTCTGCTTTTGTAAGTCTATATTATATAATTTAAAATTTATGTTCAACTATTTTGTTTGTCACTGGAATTATATTTCATTGTGTACATGTATTTCATTTCATAAATTATAATTGATGGAAACAATCTGTGCTCTTCTTGGCTCATACAGACAGATTCCTGTCGGATACTCTTATACATCTACCAACTGGCCTGAGTTCTAATAAAGGCTGAAAAATAATTCAAGTCCCTGTTCTCCACTATTCTAAGTCTGGAAGTCTTACTATTTTCAGTTCTGCCTCTCCTTATAAAAGTATGGAAATGAAACACTTTATGTGCATAGAACAGCTAAAATATTACCAATACATTGAGCATATCTTGTCTTTGTAAGGGAGGGTCAGCAAGGTCTCCTTAGCTTCTATCAAAGGAACAGAAGCACAACAAACAGAGAGGAAAAGTAGCTGGAGGCTTTTTGAAGTATAGAAATCCTTCAGAACTTAAATCAGTTAAACAGTGATTGTCTGCTTAGACAATCAAATCTACATTATATGTGTTACTTTGTAACTGTTTGCATTTGTGATCCTGAAATCCTCTAGTCCTAAAATTTTCATTCACTAAAATACTTTTTATCAGACTTAAAAGGCACAGGTCAGCCAAATAGCTCAGCGGATCAAAGCACCTGCAGGCAGGAGCAGGGGCCAGGGGATCAATCCCTAGGCCTGCAGTGCTGGCCCTGCCCCTGGGTGTGCTGAGAGGGTAAATGAGACTGGGTGTGGTGGTGCCCTCCTATAATGACAGCTTTTGGGAGGCTGCAGAGAGGTGGATCAGTATGAGTCCAATCTAGTAGTGAAGGCCTGAACACCCTGTAGACCTCTCCCTAAAAATGTACAAAAAACAGAAAAAGTAAAGTAAATTACAAGACATTTCTTCAGCATGTCCAAAAATAAGTTTTTTATTTGAAAACATTTCTTATTGATGACCACTAAGAAAATGAGTTTGCTATATAACATTTCCAGATATCTTTCAAAGATTTCTCTTATAGTTTCTGTATCTAGGTAAGCTTGAATTTTAGATTTACTCTAAGATGTTGATAGGAAATAGCCAAGCCAAGATGACTTCTGCTAGCTGTATGGACTGGGAAAAATCTGTCCATTTTCTATTGCAAATTAACAGGAGAAGAAGTCAAGTGGAAAGATTATTTTGAAGTCTTTATTTTTTAGATAGTCTAAGTTCAGGAATCATGATCCAAATATTATGCAGATTAAGTATTCATTATTCAAAATGCTTACAACTAAGAGGTATTTTTTGGATGAATACAATGACTTGAATTTATTATAACAAAGGAAGAATTTATTTCAAAATATATAATTATACTATCTGTTAATTCAGGATTTTTCTTCTTTATTTTTTTAGTAATTTTATTGAGAAACAAATAGCAATGAGACAGTTTCAAAATTGATTAGTAGGATAGTTTCCATAATTAATACATTGCATATTGTTGTCTTAGTGATTATTCATAGTGCAAGATGCAGATGTGATATCCTGTTCACAAACACTATTAGAACAAATCTTTCTACTAATTGAATTAGGAGAAAGTAGCTGTATGTCTATCTTAATTATTTTGAATATACAGATACAAAATGGTCATTTATTTGTTTAAGACTAGAAGTATTTTGGACCTCCAATTTTTTTTTTTCCAATTTTGGTGTATATATATAATGATATATCTTGGGCATGGGATCTAAGTCTAAGCATAAAATCTAGTTTGGGTTTACATACATCTTAGACATACAGCCTATAGGGAATTTTATACATTGTTTTGCTGTGTTTTTTTTGCTGCAGGCTATCATACAATCAGTGTGGAATTTTCCCTTTGTGCCTTCAGGTTGGCTCTCTGAAAGTTTTGGATTCTGGGGCAACTCAGTTTTGTATCCTAGTGAAATCAGGCATGTTTGCAGGCAGGCATGGTGGTGCACGGCTATTATCTCAGCATTCAGGAGACGGAAGCAAGAGGATCGTTGTGAGTTCAAGGCCAGGTTGGGCCACATAGTGTTCAAGGCCAGTCTGAAGTATATAATGAGACCCTTTCTTTAAAAAAAAAAAAAAAAAATACTAGATTGGGAATGCTCAGCATACAAGATCTCATGAATCCAAATACTGGCATGAAAGTATAATATAAACTGGGACCTAAAATAACAATTAGCAATGCAGTGGATATGAATACAAATAAAATAAGGGTTTGCACTCCTTATTTGTTACTAAGGCCTATTCCTAGCTGTGCTCTTAAAGCCTCATGTGCTTAGTGAATTAATCCACTGATAATTTTGCAACTAAATATGACTTGGAAAAAGTAAAGTCTGGCTGGGTAGTGGGTCACCAGGAGCATGGCCTGCAAGGGTCTATCTGCTTCACCCCTTCCTTTAGGTCCCTTGGCTTCCTGCCTCCAAGCCATGAGCCTGCCCGCTCCTCCACACCACCTAGCTCAGAGCCATCTCCCTTGGGGCTGAAACCTCTATAAACTGTGAGCCAAAATAAGGCTTTCCTTCATTAAATTGTGGGTGTCAGGAATTGGGTCCCAGCAATGAGCAAGTAACTTCATTCATTCTGCCTTAAATTATACTACATAAGGAAATAATTTAAATTCTGTATCACTGCTAAGACGATCAAAATGGGTTCTTAGTCTTTTGCCCATATAGTTGTGTAGAGTAGTACATTTTTTGGGTTTTGTCCTAAGCATTCATTAATTGTGAAAAAATTTGCATTCCTCCAACATTCTGTTCAGAAGCAATCCGCTCTTAGTGTAACTGCTGGTCTTCTCTGTCACAGTAGTCCTGCATACTTATACTTGTGTTTTCTGGTCTTTCCCTTCCCTTCCCTTCCCTTCCCTTCCCTTCCCTTCCCTTCCCTTCCCTTCCCTTCCCTTCCCTTCCCTTCCCTTCCCTTCCCTTCCCTTCCCTTCCCCTTCCTTTCTTTCTTTCTTTCTTTCTTTCTTTCTTTCTTTCTTTCTTTCTTTCTTTCTTTCTTTCTTTCTTTCTTTCTTTCTTTCTCTTTCTTCTTTCTTTCAACTTTGTGCAGGGCCTCACTATGCAGCTCTGACTTATACTGATCCTCCTGTTTTCAGTCTCTCCAGCACTGGGATTACAGGCATGCACCACCATGCCCATACTTGGTCTCCAGCTCAGTGTGCCCCTGCACTTGCCTAAGCTGGTGCTTAGTCTGCTGAGTTATCTCACCGGCCTGGTCCTGTATACTTGTGATGCGTAAAGTTTTCAAAGATTTTTGGTCAGGAATTCATGTTCAGCTGGAACAAAATCTCTTATTACCAAGTACGATAGGCCTAAGATTGCTAGATGGCAGCATCAGACTTTGCTTCCATATCACTTGTAGGGCCAAAGTCAGATGCAGATAAATTTATCTTCCTGCTCAGTTGAACCAGGCATAACAGGCTGTCCCATGTTGTGTAACCTCCTGTGACTCCCTTAGACAAAGACTCTATCATTTAGAGGACTGGAAGGCTTCTAGGCTGTCCTCTACCCTGTGGTTTTACCTCTCAAGGTCACCAAGTCTTGTCAACATAGCTTGAGCCTCCACCCCATTGGATATACAAGTAATGATCACGAGTACGCAGGGCAGACATTCCTCCCCATCTCAATGTATCACAGTGTAGATGTAACTGAAGCTGTGATGTCCATCTTTTAATCTAGTAAATTCTTAGTTTTGAGCAATGTGTATTTTATACCAGCAAAGGCATACACATTTTAAATATGTTAGCACATGCCTACAGTTCCTATATACTTAGAGAGGAAAATATTATCTAAAATGAATCCCGTCTCCCTAATTTATGTCCTATAGGTTCTGTACTGGCTAATGTTGATAACAGAATAGCATCTTTACTTTATTCAAATTCATGTTCGAAAAAGTTCTAGCCAATTATTTGCTTCTTTGTATAATAGTTGAAGCAGTTATTTATTTTTTTAAAAAGCCCATCATTACCAGTACAAAACAGAAAAAAAATGATAATTTTCATCTTTTTCTTTCATTCAAAAGAATGGGTATTCAGGAAAAAAAGCATAAAGACTGGGAAGAACAGAGAGATAAAAAGACAGTAAAATATATAGAAGGGAACTTCTGTGGTGAACAGTAAAATGAAGAAATAGTCAATCTGAGTTTATTTAGAAAACAGGAATTTATAAAACAGGAACATTTTGTTTTGGAGAAGACAGTGATACAATATTTCATGTTATACCAAAGTTAAACATATGCTCTGCTATAGAAATTGAATGTCTTCCTTGGATAATATCCAATATAAGACACATAGAAGAATTCCGCTAACTACCATTATTATGCTTTGTGTTTAGTTGTTCCCCCAGAGTCATGGGGTGGACTTCTAGAGTTTGAGATTAACTCATGATCCACTGGGATTATGGGTTTTACACTGCTGGGATTATGGGTTTTAGGGCTGCTGGGATTATAGGTGTGAGTACTACCCCCAGCCTGCGGCATATGGCCTGAATACAACTCAAGGAAGACAGACTGCCTCTCTGTAGGCATTTTTGCTGCTGCTCCTCCTGTTTTGCTTTCTCCTCTTTGCTTCCATCATGAAAGGCTGTTCTGTGCCATGTGTGGCTCTGCCTTGGGGTATGGACTGCAATCTCCAGTAACTGTGAGCTAAATAAGCCCTTCTTTCCTTCATTTTGGGTGTTGGGTATTGTCTCAGCAAGGAGAGAAGACTAACCAAGACAACCTTGTTCATCTAATTTAAAACTTGAAAGCATCACACAGAGGTAATGTTGGGCGAAAGAAATCAAGCTTGAAAAGTTTTGTGGTTTACAGCTGCATTTACGTAGTTGTAAAACTAGAAAACTAATTTGCAGTGTTAACAGAACAACAGCTGTCTGTAAGGGCCACGACTTGGAAGGGCATACTCTTCCGGGACTCTCAAAATATTCCCAATTTTTATTTGTATGATAGTTATATTGCTGTATATACATTTACATATGCAGAAGTTTACGTATGCGAAAGATTTGTGCCCTTTTGTGTATGAGAATACAGTCCAGACCATAGATCAGTAAATGATAAAAATATTGATACGGCCTTTATAAAAACCAAATGGTAACAAACACAAAAGAATAGATGATAAACACTTATCAGTACGGGATGAGCCTTGACGCACAGAAGACAGGCCGGGCTTGCGGGATCTGCACTATCACGCAGGCGGCTGATATCTAGAGCCCGCAGCTGCACTGGCCGGCACACACAGCCACTCCTGTCTTTAAAAAAGATGTTTAGTTCATGCCTTAACTAATAATTGTGCCAGAAGTCTACACTGACTTATTTTGGTTAATGTGATGTTTAAATTTCAAAGTGTCTTACATTTTGTTCTGTTTCCCAGCTTTTTAAAATTAACTTATTTTTTTATTCACTTTGATGAAAAGAAAAAGATGAAATAGCAATGAAACAGTTTCAAAAACAGGTCATTGGACTGTTAAAATAATTAATGCACTGCATATTGTTGTCTTTGTAGTAGTTATTCATAGGATAAGATTTTTTTATTCCCTGGAAGAATTATCTGTTTATTGTTCCCATACATAACACAAGCTTTTTTCAGTATTTTCTAAACTTAAAAAATTAGTTTAAAGATTTCTTTTGGCTGAAATTTTACTTTTCTATCACATTAACTTACATTATGCCCTTCAATCTTTTGCTTTAAGAACTTCAAATTGTTTTTATTGTTTGTTTTTTTCTTTCTTTCTTTCAGATTAAAAAGGGGGGCGGGCCAAATAGCTCAGTGGATTAAAGTATCTGCAAGCAGGCACAGGAACCAGGGATTCAATCCTTGGGCCTGCCTTTTGGCCCCGCCCCGGCAGCATGCTGAGACAGCAAACAAGAATGGGCATGGTGAAGTGTTACTGTAATCCCAGCTCTTGTGAGGCTATAAGGAGTCCGATCTAGTAGAGAGACCCTGAACGCCCTGTAGACCCTTTTCTAATATACAAAAAATAGATAAATAAATAAAAGTAAAATAAAAAAGCATTTTGATATTCTACTTCACTATTTCACTAGTTTACCTGTCTGTGCATGAATCCTCATCTTGAATTTTTATCCTTTACAGTTTTAACTTTATGAAACTCAAATCTGTTGGTGTTGATACAGTCAACAGAACATTTTCTTATACTATGTCTTATGATCTCTATTCTCTAGTTTCTGTTTTATTGCTGGAGCTGTATGCTTTTTAGATTATTTCCCTGGTGCTAATCTCAAAGCTATGGGTAACATGTTTACCAATTTTTGACAGTATATGGACTGTTATTCAATTTTATAGATTGCAATACTTTCAGATATTCTTCCTGTGTCTGGTTAAGTTTTAGCATTATGAATACTCCGTCTCCAAGGTAGAAAAAAAGAAATCCGCTTCTCAGCCTCCTTTGTAGTCAGGGACAAATACTCACTTTTATTTCATCCAGCTATCCCAAACAGGGTGAGAGTTTGATTTGGAAGTGAGTTTAGTCTTCTTCCTGCCAAAGGACTTACAGTGGCAGTTGGATGGGGCGGCAAGATTCGAGAGCACCTGCGATGCTGGTTTGCTGTAGCTTTCAGCGCGGCAGCCACAGTGAGGGGGGGGGGGGTTCTGATTCACCTAGTTTCACGTGGTAGTCTTGGACACTGCTGCTGGAAGGTTAATCCCAAACTTGGAATATTTCATCACTTCCCAGGCATGTCAGTCCTCCAGTATTCCTTCGGGAAACTTCTTTTGTACCACTTTTGCTTTCTGCATGGACTAGTATAAGGAACGGCATTGCCTCTTTGATACGAATGATAATATTTTGGATCAAGCGCCGTACACCAGTGGAGATGAACCTATGGCGTGTGAGCGGCGGCAGTGCTACCATTTAAAACTACGAATTCCCCACCATTGCTCTGCATTCATCCCCCATCTTCCTTCTTTGTGTTAGATATTCAAGCTCTTGTAATTATTTTTTTGTGTTATTATTTCCATCAATGGTTGTAAATCTTGATTTCTCGCTTTTTGATTGGAAACTACCCCTGTCCCCCACCTTCATCCAACTCAGCCCTCTCCCACTGTTCACTTCTTTGCTTACTTCAGTGTCACTCTCATTTCTACATAATCAGTTAATGCTCACGTTTTGTTCTGTAATTCAGTCCTCAAGTTCTACATCTTGCCTAGAAGGTTAACTTGTAAAATTTAGAAGCCATCATCTGTGTAATTTTAAAAATTTTGTGAATGTATCAGATGGCCATGGGGGTGGATAGTATCTCTTTAATTCTGTGTGAATCCAATATGCCAACTTTTATATGATATAAAGGAAATTGTTACTGGCATTAAAGCCAAATAGATCTCTCTCTCTCTCTCTTTCTTTTTTCTTTTTGAGACAGGGTCTCACTATGCTGATAAGGCTGGCCTTGAGCTCGTTTTGTTGCCCAGGCTGGTCTCAAACTTGCAATGATCCTCCTGCCTCAGCTTTCCGAGTGCTGGGATTACAGACATGCATCACCATACCTGGCTTAATGGATTTCTTTACAACCTAAAAACTGCTTAAATTTATATCACATTTCAACTGTCTTTTTTTTGTTCTTACATTAGTTGACTTTACAGGATTCTCACTTTCAGTTTTTACTTTCACTATTATATCTAGCTCTTTTTTCTTTCACTTGTTTATTTTTTTTTCCTTTTTTACTGAGCTGTCCATTTTTTACAATATATATATATATATATATATATATATATATATATATATATTTTTACTTCTACATCTATTAAAAGAGCTGTAAATATGAGATTGATGTTTGGATCCACCTTTAGTTGAATATAGACTTCTGGGTAAAAAATAAGCTTTCCTTTAGAACACTCAGCCATTACTGCACAATAGTCTACTGGGCATCTGGCTTTACGGATGCCCAGGCTGAAGCCACTCTTTTGCTTTGTAATTTGTTTGTCTTCTTAAAATTTTGTTTTAAAGAAAAAAAACCAATAAAAACAATGATTAAGAAATCTCAAAAAAGATATCAAGAGAATAATAATGCTTCCTACGAGGCACATTGTTATCTTCAAAATAGTTGCTAATATTACAAAATATGAAATATCGCATGAAAAATTGCTGAAACAATTTAAACACAAATCTTCCTTTTCAATGAACTAATAGAAATTAGTAATATAACTATCTTAACTAACATATGTATCTCATAATTTTTCTCTTGATTCTTTTAAGTTCATTCCTGGATCTCTAGCATCGTAAAAGTTTTAAAATGTCAAGAAAGTTTGTGTGGTATCTTTTTCATTTGTTGTACTGAATAACTGACAAACTTTTTTAAATCTCAAGACCCAAGTCCTTTTACTTGGTAATTTCTTTGTAATTACAACTTCTTTGTAATTTCCTTGTCTAGATTTTCTCTGTTTTCTCCTTATAGAAATCTACTGGCGAGATAGTGGGCCACTGTATCTCTTTTTTCCTAAATCGCTTTTATTTCCTTCAGGACCTTGGTTAATTTTCTTCTGTGTTGTCCTCTTTCATGTTAGTGATTCCTTTAAAAAATATTTCTAAATAATTATAAAGAGCATAAAAATAATGAAGAAAAAAACATTGTAAACAATACTAAATTTCCACTAAACAAAATAAGAGGAATTCAGCAGTGGTTGTTATATTGCATATTGTCATCTTCAAATTAGTTGTTTTTAAGCTTGTGAATTTGGTAAAAAAAAAATGTTATAAAAAATAGAAAGAAGAAAGAAAAAAAGGATTTAAGCATTAACTTTTCCTTTCAATAGACCAGTAGAAATCAGCATTGCATATATATATGTGCAGGACAGCTTAGATTATATATATATATATGAATATATGAAAAAGACACTCCTTTTAGTGGAAAGAGACACACTTTTCTATTTTGGGGTGTAGCTACTGAGCACTACCAGGCTTCATTCCCTTTGTGAAAACTTTCCAGTTGTAGTCTTATGTTTTGTTGAATTTTATGTTTTATTTTGTTGTACAACTGGAAGACTTCAAAAAAAAACTGGTTAGAAAGTTTTAGTAATGAGACTTGGGATATAATCAGAAAATTAAGAAAAGGCTTAATAATTAGGGAGTTTCCAATGTGTTCTTGATCTAGACATTCTGTTTGCCCCCACTAAATCCCATGAGGGTAAGATTTAGCTCCATGTTATGGGTATGAAGATAATGATAATCACTCAATATACCTCGTATAGAATATAGGAGGAAAGTACCAAATCCACTCCCATGGACACAAAGACCCTAGGAATAAATAACTAAAAAGAAATCGAAAAAGCAGGACAGCAAGAAGACAAGAAGACACATTTTCCCTTTTTACAGAGAATCTTACTGAACTCTTTTTTTCTGACTTGAAGTCTTTCTAAGGTCCCATGGTATATTCACAAATCTACTTCATAGAAATTTTAGTCTCTATTATAATTATTCATTACTACCCCAAAGAAACATAATGCAAATCATATGTGAAAACTTGCATTTTTCTACTGCTTATATTAACAAAATAAACATATAAAATTAACGTTCACAATAAAATATAAAATTTATAATAAGATATTTAATTCAACATTCTCTAATAAACATAATTAATGTAGTATATTAAGAGCTATTTTATACTTTTTTGGGGGGAAAGGGTGTATAGGGTGTTCAGGGTCTCACTACCAGATCAGACTCTTAGTCTCTTAGTGATCCATCTATTTACAGCCTCCCAAGAGCTGGGATTACAGGTGCACACCATCACACCCAGTCTCAATTGCTGTCTCAGTGCACCCTGGGGGCAGGGCCAGCATGGCAGGCCCAGGGATTGAACCCCTGGCTCCTGCATCTGCTTGCAGGTGGGTTAATCCGCTGAGCTATTTGGCTGGCCTCTTATTTTACACTTTTAAGACTAGCTTTGAAATCCAGTGTGTTTTCCACCAAAACCACCTTAATTTGGTTTAGCCATGATTCAAAGGCTTAATACTCCGTGTTTGTTACTGGCTATTATAATGGTCAACACAACTCTGGGAATAAGGTAGAATAAAGGCAGTTGACTATTTCTTCCTTTCACATCTTTAGAATTGATGGAAAGACACTAACCATTAGGTAGTGAGTAAAATGCTCACTGTTACAATAGATTTGAATGTATGAAAGCTGATATAATATTTACAAAGCATTCTCCATGTGAATGGACTCCATTTTGAGACAGATGGAGAGCTGGACCCTGGATTGGCACAGAGCATAAACTGGAACATGGATCATAAAGTGACCCCCCCCCGATGGCAAATTATGACTAATGTTTTCTAAACATTATAGAGAAGACACACTTGAAGTTGGCAGTGGGTTTGTCTGCACTTGTAGTTCCTTGTCATATCCAACGCTAAACATGTCACGATTTCACACTACCTTTAGGGAAGCACCCAAGAGCATGAAATTTGGACACAGACTTGGGGTTAAAACTATCTCTACCAACTTTTAGCTGAAATTATATTTATCAATTTCTAAAATAAGGTACCTATAAATCTTTATAGCCCAGAGCTTTTAAAAGGATTAGCAAAAGGCATAGTGCATACAGGGCTGCACACAGTGTCTGGCACAGAGAAAGCCTTTAGTACAAGTCCGCTATGATTATAGGTTAGGTGACAACATATATTAAATTTTCTATCATGAAGAAATCCTGGATACATTTATCAATTATACCTGACCTACAAACATATCAAAATAAACATTTACAGGCACCACATCTAACTGCCCAGAGAGAAGCTCAAGTAACCAGTTTCCTTACGATTGCTGAATGAATTCACCAGCGCTTCCATAAAGGGCATGGCACAGATTGTTTCATGGTTCTGGAGGCCACATTTCCAAAATCAAGATGTTGGTCAGGCCACGCTCCCTCTGACCAAATTTCCACTTTTCATATACATATAGTCCCATTGGGATAGCATCCATTCTAACATAGTATGACCTTGTCTTATTTAATTGTCTTATTTAATCTACAACAACCCACTTTTTAGAAAAGATCACCCTTTGGGGTCTGAGTGCCTAGAAATTGGAGTTGCAATTGTAGGGAACATAATTAAGCCCTAATATCACCTATAGGTTGCAGTTCATTGTTTGTGAACCTGTTCACATCTCCAGAAAGTCTCCCAAATTAATTCAAAGATATGAATAGGCAGTGGACATGAGATTCACTTAGGTCCATCACTGAAAAATCAGTGTAGTACTTATAAGGAAGTTACCTCAAAAATCTCTCTACCTCTAGCTTATAAATTATTTAAGTTTTTTAATCTTTTATGTATTTATATATTTATGTGGTTCAGGGTCTCGGTATGCAACTCGCACTCATAGTGTTTGTTCTGTCTCAGCTTCTCCCATGCTAGGAACACAGGCACACACCACCATGCGCGGTCTTGGTAGCCAGCACAGCATGTGATAGCAGGGATAGAACCCAGGTCCTTGTGCTTGTGGGGCAGGCACTTAGACCACCATGCCTTCTCCCCTGCCCCTAGCATATAAATTATAAAGGGCAAAAATAATGGGAGATTTGATAGGGAAGAAATACTCAACCAACATTTAGTGTCTTCTTACTGAGATCAGGCTCAGCATCTTTTGAACAATGATCAGTGACATTCAGTAAAAAGAAACATATGAACCTGTTTTGTGACATTGCTTCACAACTGAATAAAACCTGTTGATGCATGATAAATTTAATAAATTTATATATGCCAACTGCAGGAAAAAATGACCTAGAAAACCAGCAAGGGTTTCCTTTTGTGAAATTAAATTTCCAGATGTATTAAAAAGAACCAAGGAACCAAACAGAGCCCCGAGGTTCATAATCTATACAGACATACCGAAAGTGTGTTTACTGAACTCATAGGTGAAAATCCAGCTAAACTATTACACCAGATGTTTGCTATATAGAGAATGAGAAAACCACCAGTGAAAAAAATATCATTAACAGAAAAATTATCAAGAACATTTTCTTCGCTCTTCTGCATAAATGTGAGGTTAAGCCAGAAGCAAATGACTACACTGCCATCACTTCCATAAAAATTGCAGTCTGTAACTGGAGTATGAAAATTTAATTTAAAAGTTTAGTATTTTTTTATTAGGCAAGGTATTGCATCCCTATAATCCCAACCCTGGGGAGGCTGAGGCAGGAGAGTCACACCAAATTCAAGGGCTGCTTGGGCTACATAGGGAGATTAAGGACAGCCTGAGCTCCACAATGAAGCCCTGTCTCGAAACACATAAGCATAGCTGACGAAATAGCTCAATGGACTAAGAGCCTGCCTAGGCAAACGGGGATCAGGGCTCGAACTCCTGCACAACACGCTGTGCTGGCCTGCCCCGGGCACACTGAGCTGGCCACTGAGACCAGGCTTGGTAGCGCATGCCTGTAATCCTAATGCTGGAGAGGCTGAAAATGGGAGGATCACTAAAAGTCCAAGCTGTGAAGTGAGACCCTATACCAAATACATAAGTTAAAAAAAGAAACAATAAATAAAATCAAGCCAAACCAAAAATAAAGCTTCATATTTTTAAATGAATCAATTTAAAAATAGTGTTGGTCAGTAATAGTAAACTAATTTGTGCCCTTGTTTTCTCACAGACAGTAGGAATCAGCATTTAATTTGTAGTGCTATGTGTTATCGTTCCCATTAAAAAGACATATAATCAGTGATACAGGACAGGTAACTGGAACTAAAATTAAAAAGAGAGAAATAATATGGTGGATGCCAGCTTTTAACTGTAGTTGACAGATTACTGATGGAAAACTTGGTCACATTTTGTGAGTGCTTGGGACTATTTGTGGCTGGCTGCATTACTGTGAGAACTGAGTTAGGAAATGCTGAACACACAACTGGAATAAGGACAGTGACTTTGAATTATTATCATGATGTGACGGTGTCTGCAGGCTGCCAATAATTATCTCCGCTGGGTGAAACGTTAATTAATGCTGTTCCCTCTCCGTATCCGTTCCCTTCATCAGGAGACTGTGGTGACAGCAGCCTGATGCTCCAGGGAAGCTCTAACTAGATGCTTACTTTACCTTCTTGGAAGGCCAAACTGTTTATGGGAGTTTTGTCACTTAAAGAGATAACAGTTTCTTTCAGGCCCAATGAGACTTCAATAAAAGATACCAAGAAGGCATAATTGCTTCTAAAACTGTAAGATTCCTAGAAATCTGTAGAGAGCTGAAAATCCCAAGCCATTTTCTATTAAACTGCAGGTTATCTTAAAAGAAAGTAAGTGGGTGTTGTAGTCTACAGGGCTTGAACAAGGGTCAAATGTTTTATTAATTGTCAGGTAGCATATAGTGAACATGAAGGAAAGAAATTTAGGGATATAAAAACAAAGATTAATCATTAGTGGAACTACTCTATTTGTTTGAAATAAAAGGAAGCATTATTTAAAATGGTGGAGCAGGGGGAAAAGGACCAGAGCTGTCACATTTTTATGCATCATTAGAGACCCACAATTTGAAAATCCTTCATGATTTGGAGTTTCCCTTTTGGCAACTGATTTATGTGTCTTTGCTTGTGGGTAGAATCCTCCTCATCTGGGAGTGTCCTTTCCTGTATTTTCTTAAAGCTCTACTTAATCTTTCACCGGTCAGATTGAGGTCAGTTCTCTTTGAATTCTTCTATTTCCCCACAGCCACTTGGTGTGGATAGTGCCTGGTCGCTGAAGCCCCACACTAACTTGCATAGCCATCATCTTGAGTGAGATTTCGATTTCTTCCCTGCCAGGCCCCAAAGGCTTTCCTGGTCCTCTGTAGTGTAAACAATTAGGCCTTCAGAGCTTGAGAACCTGCTACTTCAGTCTATGAATTTACAACTCTAGTTTTCAATTCTTCTCTTTTCTGTTAACCAGAGAACCCTCCCCACTTTTTTTTTTTCTTTTGGGCCAGTTATTTGTCCTTTTTAAACTCACCTTTTATGTACCATGCTAGGTGATAGGTGAAAGTTTCTTTGTTCCAGTTGAGTCTATTGTTTTCCTGAACTATATTTGTCCAGTATGTAATTCTTTATTTCAGCATCTGTTTTTTAGCTGTAGCAGTACAACATTTATTTCTCAAAGGTAACAGTTCAGTCTGCCTTGAAGAAGCAGGTATCGATGGCTGCATTTGATTCTCATCTTTAATGTATCATTTATCAAAATAGCCTGCACCTTGCTGCATGTGAAAACTTGTGTTGGTGATGTATCAATTCCACCCCATATCGCTTGACATCTGTTCTCTTTGTGCCTGAACCACAGATGACATTGTACCCTTTCTCAAGATAATGTGCACACTTTGCTGATACTCTCCTAGGTGGCAGGAGTGAAAATCTGTGTGTACTCAGCAATCAAAGAGCTCCTGTTTGCCTTCCTGTTTCTTAGCATATCTGGATCCTGACATGATAAAATTCATAGTACTAGTGTAAAGACACAATGCATGGCCTTTCCACTCTTGCTTCACAGAATTAAGGTACAGCCTTCCTCATTTGTGAAGGCAGATTTACTAGAAGTGATTAATGACAGATAAAAGAGAGCAATTAAATTCAGTAAAATGAATTACAACTTTTTGGAGAAATTGAATCGGGTGTTAATTTGGTGATCAATAATGGCACTTAAAGTCCTGGCTAGCTTTATAATTTAACATTCCAGATAAGCATCACACCTAAACTAATTTATGAGAGGTGATTATTGGTACAAGAAATATGTATCTGTTCTAAACACTGAGCGTGTACTGTTTGTCTTTCAGATTCAGCAAGCTCTTGATTATACTCCACAAATAACTACATTCATTTCATTTATCTTTTATTCTAAGGCTTAAATGTCTCATACTCATGTAACCTAATAAAAAAATCATAATCTGGCCAATAAGAAAATAATATCACATATTGTTTGGTGAGGTACTTGCTAATGGGGTAGTATAGGCAAAACTCCATCAATCTAAACTATTATTGTATACTAGCATTGAATTTCCTCACTCCATAATACTGAATATAATTAGTTTTACTTTCTGAATACTTTTTGACCTTAACTCTTTGGTCTCTATACTGTCTGTTTGGAAATGTTTCAAATTTCACTGTGCATTTTAGTAAATACCATATTTAAAATATTATTATTTGACATGAAATAATGTATGAGGTATCTTTTCCATGAAAAACAAATGTAGATTTAAAAATGAAAGTCCATAAACTATAAGAAGGAAACTTAAAAATTGAGAATCAAACATGTAGTGGTTATGTATATATTATGATGTAGTATTGTCAAACCTCATCTATTAGATAATAAGAAAGCAAACTGCATTTTAAAATTCTAGCATAGGATGAGACAGGTGATAGGATGTCTAGACCTGTGTTGAGCTGCCCTGGGGAACAGACAGAGGAAAGGCTTTCTGTCATTCAGAAAAAATCTCGGCATTCTGCATGGCATTTCACCTAGTGAGTAGTGAAGGAGACCAATGAGGGACATGCCTGGATTGATGGCTGAGACAGCATTTGTAGCACCTCACAGACAGATTATAGTAGGAGTGTGGAGTATACAAAAGGGAATCCAGAGGATGCATGGGAGGTGCAGGATTGCTAAGAACCAGGAGTATCTAGAAAGTTCTGTGGTTGAATTGACCAGATGGTAAGCTAAAGGCATATCAGGCCCAGGTGCTAACATGGACTGACATGCCAGGACTCAGTAGTTTTATTATCTCCAAATACCACACAGTAAAAAAGGTTTATGCCAAAGATAAGAAAGGTGAACCGAATCACTTAGAAAGTCACAGAGAACAGACACCACCACCTCTATCACAATGCCCATAGCCAGATCCCATCTGTTCCCAGAAAGGAGCAAAGAGGATATTCCTATAAACAGTTTATATTTTGAATTGAGTGAGCATTCACCTTTTTTTTTTTTTTTTTTTGTTTTCTTTACCAGGTATTGAACTCAGGACCTCATGCTTGCCAGGCAGGCACTGCACCACTGAGCTATACTCCCAGCCCCACATTTACCCTCTTTGCCAAGAAATAAAGACTTCTTCAACCTGCTATTGTTCAGAAGTACTGATAACATTGACATCTTTTGGAAAACATCCTATTCATGGCTGAGAAGAATGTGTATTAGAATATTGAGGAGTTAATCATTCTGTAGTCATCTACTAAGACATTTGTTCACAGGTTTGGTTCAATTCTGCTATTTCTTGGTTGATTTTTTTTCTGGTTGATTCATTTATTTGTGACAGAGGGTTATTTAGGTCCCCCATTACAATTGTGTTACTCCTTATAATATTTTTAATGTTAATTAATATGTAATGTTTTATATAGTTGAGTACACTTGTATTTGTTGTATGTGTATTTGTGTTTATTATCTCTTCATCTTGGAAATTTCTGTTAACAAGTATATAGTGGCCTTCTCTGTCTCTTTTGATCAGTCTTGGTTTGAAGTGCACTTGGTCTACAAAGAGAAGAGCTACCAGGGGCCAGAGAGATAGCTCAGTAGAATAAGCACTTGCCTGGCAAATGGAGGGTCCTGAGATCAATCCCCAATTTCACAGAAAAAAATGAAAAGAAAAGCTACCTCCTCTATTTCTGGGGTCCTGTTGCATGAAGCATTATTTTCCATCCTTTTTCAGTCTATGAAGTTTGTCTTAAGTTAAATGGCTTTTGTTTCTTGATCCATTCTGCTAGTCTTTCTTTTTTAGTGTGTGTGTGTGTGTGTGTGTGTGTGTGTGTGTGTGTGTGTTTTGTTGTTTCCTGTTGCTGGTTTCCTGTCTTTCCTTTTTGTTTAAGAAAGTCTGTCTCTCTCTTATATTACATTTAGGCTCTTCACCCCAGGTTAGATGTAGTACTCACATTCATAATCCCTTATATCACACATAATCCCAGTGGATCATGAGTTAATCACAAACTCTGGAAGTTCCCATTCCATGACTACATGAGGCTTTGGGGGGACAACTAGACACAAACCATAACATTTGGTATAGATTTATTTAGGTCATTAAATAATTGGAGTACTGTATATCTCACTTTTCTGAATGTTTAATTCTTTTTTCATGCTTTGAAGGTTTTCTGCTGTTTCTCTGAATCAACTTTTGTGTTATTTGTGCTGACTCATGTTTTTTATTCTTCTGAAGCTATTGGATTGTTTTATTATAGTCCCTTTTTATTTTGAAAGGATCTTCCTTTTCATGATTGCTTGCCATAATCCTGTCTGATATTCTGTTATTTTTTCTTTGTTCAATTTTCTAAACTTTCAATGGAATTTTCAAATTTCCTAAATGCATCTGTTTGAATCTATTTCATGGATTCCATTTCTTTCCTATATTGGATATTTATGGGTTTTTTAAATCATTTTCTTATATTTCTTTATTTTTTATCTATATCTACTTTAGGTTTGCTGAGCAAGTCCATCATTATAGTCAACATCTCTCTCTTTTTTTTTTTTTTAACCTGGGATTTTACTTCTCTAACTATCTCAAGATCCAACTTTCCCAATTTATTGAGGATAAAACACTACTATCTATTTGGCTCATCACCCAGACCTGTGGGGTTGGATTATGACAGTGGACCCAGACAATCATAGAGTTGTCATACAGAGGAGACAACTGATTACAGGTATGAGATCTGGGTAAAGTACTACAAGTAGCAATGACCATTGTATCCAACACAGTCTAAAAATTGACAACATATGATAACTTAATTTTCTACCTTTAACCATGTAGGCAAGATAATTTACAATTATATAATAAAATCCAACATTATTCAGAAATTTTTATACTTTGTATAAAGTAAAGTGACTCTATGTAAAGTCACTTTACTCTGTGGTGGGAAAATTTTTAAGAGGGATAAGGGACAAAATAGAAAGGTAAGTGAAGAGAAATATGGTAGAAGCAATGCTGGAGAACAACAATGATCACTCAAGTTTCAGGAATTGGGGAAAAGGGCAGGAAAGAGAGAATGAAGAAAAGTAAAAGATTATGGAACTGACCAAAAAGATAAGCCAGAATGTTTACTCAATGTAAAAGTAAAATCAAGAGAGATGGTTGAGGAAAGAAAGAGGTTCTGGCCAAATAGCTCAGCAGATGAAAGCACCTACTTAGGCAGACACGGGGGCCAGGGTTCAGTCCAGATAGACTCATGGGCACTTCCCTCACTGGTCGCAGGGTGGGAGAGCCCATGCCGTTCTACTCTCTGTCTTCATGGCTGCTTCCACTGGCATGCCTTGCTGCACTGCTGTCGTGCCCAGGCTTGGTCACTCACTGCTTCTGCCACAGCTCAGCGGAAGTCCAAGGTCCTTTTCAGTCCTTGGTGGACTGGCCCAATTCATTTTCATCTCCCACAGGGGAGGACCATTGCTGTTTAAATCCCATGTTTCTGTTTAAGTCTCACTGGTCACAAGGAAGGGCCATGAATTTCCTTCACTGTGGTCCCCAACCTTGTTATTTATAGAGGTTCCAGTTAGTTAGAAAAGGAAAGCTGCCACCTCCTCAAGGAGGGAGTAGTGCTGGCAAAATCACTGCCCAGTTGCTCCAGCCTCTGTGTTGAGGAAAGCACACGAGGCAAAGGACCTTGTGTCCCCAAATTGCCCTCCTTGGCCTCAGTTAAGCATAATTCTGCAGCCTATTCATTTCTTGCCGACATCGGTGTGGAGACTCACTGCTGGCATGCCTCCAGCTGGACTGCTGCTTTGGAAAGTCCTACATCTCTGTTTGTTGGATCTACAAGTCACTTATTTCAGATTGATTTAGTTATCGGGAAAAACTCCCTTTCCTCCCATTACCTGTGGTTTTTTGTTGATTTTTTTCTGAGTGTCTCCAACATGGCTCCTCCTCTATTCAGCCATGTTTGAAAAAGACATTGACATTTTTACTAGTGAGATCTTTGCTTCTCACTCAGTCCTCCACTCTTGTCCCCAAAATGTCAGAAATGACAGCAGCTCTAGTTTGACACCAGTTAAGAAAAAACATACATTCTTTGGCAGATCTGGGAGAAAGAAAGTGAATGTCTTTTTATGCAAGCTGTATGTGAGTGTCTTTCTCCCATCCTTTCCAATGAGAGTTCTGCATGGCATGTAGATGATAAAACTGGTAAAAGAAATCATTTTCTCTTTGCTGTTCCTGGTGTCCATATACCCACTTCATATCCAGACTTGCTTTGGAAGGGAGAGCCCTCTTCCGCTGCTGGAGGCCCAAAGCTGCCAGCTACCTGTGTCAGGTCAGGGTCAGCAGTGTCCAGGAAACGATGCCCTCCTCCAGGTTCCTGACGTCACCAAGGCTGCTGTTGCTACAATTCTTCCTTCTTCGCTGCGGAGTAACACTTTCAAGATCATTTCTGCATAATGTCATGGTGTTTTTCTTAAAATAAGTATACCAAATAGTACAGCTAGAAATACCTAACTCTAATAGATGCTACCTATCTTTCTGGAAAATAACTTGATCGCACCAGATGTCAAATAAACTAATTTTTAAGTTCTTAAGCAATCATATGTGAGTTTTAAAATTTTATAAATGAAATAAGTTATAATCTTATACCACTGAGTCACTGTGTTTCACAAATAACTGATCCAATCACATAGGAATGATTTCTTCTAATAGATTTCACTATTGAAAATAATTCACAATGCAGGATAATTTTAGTTATCAAATTCTTATCTTCATTGTATGTCCCAACTAATTTTGCAATTAAAGAGTAGGTCCGCGGCAGGCCAGCTAGAGTACAGCATGGAATCTGTCAATCAGGGACACCCCGAGGGGAGACTGAGAGCAGAATGTAACCACAGAAGCTGATCTGGAACACATGCGACCTGTCAATCAAGGCCAAGATGTGTGGGCAGATGACTCCGATCCTGAAAACCTGGCCTCAGAGCTGAGTTGATGTGCGAGGGCGGAACCTTCCTCACCGCCCCTGTGGCCTGCCATCTTGCTGTGCTGCTGTTTTATCTCTGCAATGGCTCATCCTGCCTGCAAGATTTCTCCTTTTCTTTACTCTTTCCTTTCTCTGCTTTCCTTCATTTTTCTTCACCTTTCTCCTTTTCTCCCTTTATGGTAAATCTTCCTTTACTTGGAATACAAGTTGTATGTAACTGAGCACCAGTTGTCCAGGCAAATTCTTTAGGCAGAACAGAAAAAGCCTAGACTCTTCACACACCATGCTGTCTGGAAGCTACCTGATCGATGACCTGATATATTTAAATAAGCTGCACGTGAGGATGGTGCAGTCTCTCTGTTGAGAGATGTAAGAATTCAAAGTAGAGAGTGTGCACCCAGGAGACAAGCAAACCTGGGCTGAATCTTGGTCTCAGGCAGCTGTGTAAGCTACTAAAGTTATACAATTTATTTTATATTTACCTATGATGTTATACTAAGGATTATTTGTGGTGCTGACATTAACATATAATGGGATAAGACTATAACTGGTTTCATTAATTTTATTCCCATGGTATTGTCATAAAATAGGCCGCAATAAGTTTGCTTGTACAACTAGATCCAGGTTCCATGCACTGCTGAGGTCATGAGTGTTTTGTTTCAAACTACGCCTCTCTGCTTTCGGTCATAACCTATCATCATCTCTGTATTCTACTATTTTTCTCATCTTTGTCACTTGAACATGAACCTTTCTCAATATTTAAAAAAATTTATATATTTATTTATTTAATTTGGTACAGGGTCTGCCTATGCAGCTCAGACTTGTCATGATCTTCCTGTCTCAGCCTCCCCAGCACGGGATTACACAAGTGGGCCACCATACCAGTTTTCAGTGGCCAATATGGCTTGTCTGGGATTTAGGGTCTGGCCTGGCATACAGTAACAGGGATTGAACCTGGATCCTTTCACTTGCCAGGCAGGCACTTAGATTGCTAGGCTACT
The DNA here is from genome assembly GCA_004027165.1 of Ctenomys sociabilis. Classification (NCBI taxonomy): domain Eukaryota; kingdom Metazoa; phylum Chordata; class Mammalia; order Rodentia; family Ctenomyidae; genus Ctenomys; species Ctenomys sociabilis. Next base: position 53,303 of record PVKA01012268.1, read on the forward strand.
TCCCCAGCCCCAGAACCTATTTTTAAAAGATGTGCCTTTTCATTATGCCTATTCTTTATGTCTTTCTCTCCATGGCCAACTTGCTCTAATGTAAGAGTGAGAACTGCCACATTAACTGTTAAACTTAGGGTATACAATTAAAAAGGAATTCTTGAAACCATTTGGGAATTAAAGTACTATTAATTTTGATAATCTATGTATAAATTTGTGTGTGAGATTAGAAAATGTTAAATTATATCCGGAGCAAGCATATAATGTCTCATATGTATTTGATTCCTGGATGATATGTAATATTTGTTTATTGGATGAATGTTTTTGAAGAAGATGTTCATATTTCCATGCTACACAAGAAAAATAATGTTTGTGTTCCCAAGCAGAAGCATACTTACCAAAAACAAATTGCCAAACATGATTTCTAAGCAATGTCCTCAAATAAGGAATGCTAAAGAAAACTAGACTAAACTCTGATTCCAACACTACCTTCACTGTAACTTCAAACAAGTCATAGTCCCTACCCAAGTCTTAGTTAAAAACATTTCAGTGGAAAATTTTGGACTCACACTCTCTAGAATCTTCCAGTGTGTGCTCAATTTCTTTGAATATGTTTCCCCTATGAGCAAATAACATATATTCACACCAGAACTAGTACAGTTTTAATTGTCACCTCACTTTAAATGATTTTTCAAATTATGGGAGCTTCAGTTTCTCTGCAGGTGACTTTTACCAAGCCCATGACACTGGACTTTATTGTAACCATTAGACCTGCACTATGCCTAGGAATATGGCCTTTAGTTTCCAAATTCTATGAATGTGTCATGTCACCTGCTCACTGTTCATTTGTGTGTGTTTGTTGGCCTCACTGAGTATCAAACTCAAGACCTTGTGCTTGCCTGGCAGGCACTGTGCTATGGAGCTACAAGCCCAGCCCTACTTACTTCTTGTTGAATCCCTAATACTTTTAAAATTGGGGACACACAGTAAGCTATGAACAAATATTTGTCGAATAAATGATAAAATGCTCTTTCCATGAATAAAGGTATGTATCTACAAGGAAGATTTCACCGCAAGTATACTGTGCATCATCTAAACTAACTGGAACATGATGATACAAAAATATTTGCAAAACCCACTAGGAATTAAGATGATTTTCTCAGGAGATACAAATGCCCTAGTCCCAGAAAACTAGGTGACAGATTATTCTTATGAAATATGATAGGATAAGAATAAGTGAAACAGTAGGTCCCACATGGAAAGAGGCTCTGGCAAGGTGTTTAAGGAATGTGACCTCTGAGCTAAACCTTGAAAGATGATCAAAATACAGGGCTGGCCAGATAGCTCAGCAGATGCAGTGGCCAGGATTCTTTCTGTGCCATGCTGGCCCCTCCCCCAGGGCATGCTGCAAAGGCAACTGAGACAGCGTGGTAGCATCCATCTGTGATCCCAGCGCTTGCGAGGCTGAAAACAGGAGAATCACTATGAGTCTGATCTACATAGTGAGACCCTGTAGACCGTGTCCTAAATACATTAAAAAATAAATAAATAAAAATTAAAAAATAGACTTATAAAAACAGAAAGATGTTTAAAATATAGATATATGGAAAAGAGAAGAAAGATATTCCAGTTTGAAGTAGCATTCCATGAATGAAGGCCTGTAGTTGCAAAACCCTCCTGTCCTCTCCTAGGATCTATCTCTAATTACAGTAAGCCATTAAACAACTGATAGCAATGAAGAAAATGCAATATATGAGTTCTGATTTAGATGGTTGCTAAATATTTAGTAATTAACTAGGCTTTGGTGCTTGAGTTTGGAGGGAATCTTCACTGAAGATCCATTTAACTGACTAGCTCTTAAGAGGTTGGAATATAGCACATCAATAGCAGCCTTTCAATCAATGTTTCTGAGAAGGGAAAATATGTGTTATAAATGTATTTGAACTGAGTATATTTTAAAATTTTAGGACAAAATGATGGTCAAAGAAACTTGGCCATCCTCCATGAAAGGTGCATTTTTGTTGTAGACATCAACCTGCCTTTGGCCACTGAAGTGCACCCGTAGCCAGGAGGTACATGAAATACACATTTTAGGAGCATGCCTAAGGTTACGTGTATACTTATGGAACATAGACTCGATGCAAGTTGTTCTAAAAATTACAATTTTAATTTTTTTTCTTCTCCTGTCTTGACTTAGATTCTTTACTTTTACTGCTGTGCTATGTGACTGATAAAGTTTGTGCCGACTTTCTAAATGACTCACCAGCAGGCAACTAAGCCAAGCATGAGCTTTCAACTTCCCTGTACTCTACGTTTACATTCTGCATTTCGTTCACCTATTATTCTTATCCCAGTGCTTTATCCTGCCTTCCTTCTGCACTCTACACTATCCTATATCCTCCTTGGGAGAATGATCTTATCTGTCACTGCCGTAGCTCCGTAACTAACCGAGTCCTGGAGCATTCTTCACACTCAGGAATACTTACATGAGGTAATGAAATGGCTGTATCTGTGTTCTGCGTAACTGCAAGGGAGTAAGTGTCAGCAAAGAGAAGAAAATTCTGAGGAGCAAATGCACTATGACACAACTTGTTCTGGCTCTTTTAAGGCTGCTTTATAAAACGATCTATTATTCTGCCATTTGCCTTACAAGTATTTCCATTTCCAGACTGTCACCTTTTAAAGTTATTTCTGCAAAAGAAAAAAAAAGTTATTTCTGCAAAAGAAATTGTTTCTTCCTTCCCTGAAGCTCCTGCTGAAGTGAGCAGCATTTAGGCTGCGTCCTTGTCTGCTTGTCTCACCAGAGCCTTCTCGCGCCCTTTAGACTGGATGCCTTCATAACACAAGAAACCAGGGCCACTTTCACTAACATTGCTTCATTAAAAAATTTACCACGAACCAAACTCTTCATGATATCCATTTATCTCCACATATCAGCTAGCAACTATGCCCAATGTTACCTTTTTCTTATTCCACCATACTCCTTTCCTATTCACCTTTGGGAGATAGTTTTGAATAATTTTTAAAAGCAGAACACCCCTGCCTACCAGCAAATCCATCTGTACCTGCAAATGTCATTATATTTTCCCCTTATAGCCTGCTAAATACCTTTTTCTCTCTTGAGGAACAGTTCTTTCCTGGGGCTATTGTCCTTAATTCCCTCCATTCACCCAAGCTGCATGCTGTATTGGCATTTCCCTATCACTTTGTTGTCTGTTCCCCCTAGATCAGGCCTCTTAGAACATATGAAGAGTTCCCTTGACCATGGCCTAGTGTGTTTTCTGCTCCTTCCTAACCACTGTTTCACACTCAGCCTCATTCTGTACAGCTCAGTCTTTCATGATTCTGTGCTGCACAGAAACTGTTCAACTGACAGTGACCTGCAGGTGATCTCGGCATTAACAAACCTAACTTATCTTTAGTTATTGGTTTCCATTAGGTTCCTTTTACTCCCCATCATCTCCTATTTTAATAAATGTCTTGTTTCTCAGTCTTCTCATTCATCTATTTGATTCCAATCACATTTTAAACACTGATATTTTCCCAAGGCTACAGTAGTGTGCCTGGGGCTACCTCCTTTGTTACCCCCTTCTCTGGTTCCCAGTGACCTCGTCAGTTATTGTGGATTTACCTGCTTCATATTCAGTTTCAGTATATTGTCATTGCCTTTGATCTTTAAGGGTTTGGGATGACATATATATATCATTATATATATATATATATATATATATATATATATATATATATATATAACCTCAAAACCTCATCAGATAATGTACTTCTTTTTCCATTCCATTCCATTCCATTCCATTCCATTCCATTCCATTCCATTCCATTCCATTCCATTCCATTCCATTCCATTCCATTCCATTCCATTCCATTCCATTCCATTCCATTCCATTCCATTTCATCATTATCTCTATTTGTTAGCAATCCAGTCTAATGGGAAAAGAAGAACCACTTTAGAAAAGACAAAAATATGTACATACAGATCTGTATTTAGGTTTGATTTGAAGGAATCACTGAGGCTGGGCAAACACTTTATCTATGACCATTCCATCATTGTTATTGGATCTGGCTCAGGAGAAACCAGCAGGAAGTGGAAGGGCTAATACCTCAGTCAGCTAAGTGAGCCAACAACAGTAAATGCAAAGGTCCTCTGTGTTCCCGGGCATTCATTACAATATGACAGAGAGACAGAGAGAGATGAGAGAGGTGTTTGAAGCATATGATGGATGATTAATTTTTTAAAAATTATAGTAAAACACACATTTCCACTAATCCTTTTTAAAGTACTCCCCTCACTTCAAACACACTTATCACTCTTGTCACTCTGAAGCAGTTCTGGAAATCCTCTTTTAGAGGTATTTTTAGTTGTGCTGTCACAGCTGCTTAGATGTCCTGAGTGGATTCAAATATTTGCCTGTTGTGGTTATCTTGACTTTGGGAAAAAACCTGGAGTTTCATTTTCCTGGATCAGGTGAATAAGGTGGATGGGGACCAGTGTTCTTAAAGGCTTAGCTTTCTATTGTACAGCAGTCAGCAGCAGCATTCGCTGTCTTTTTTTAAAACCTGGCCATGTAAAAGACATTAACAAAAGATCTTTTACACTGAGGCGATCCCTCAATGGCATGGGAGCCTGGCTGGCAAGCTCAAGGTCCTGAGTTCGAGTTCAAGCACTAAGAAAGAAAGAAAGAAAGAAAGAAAGAAAGAAAGAAAGAAAGAAAGAAAGAAAGAAAGAAGGAAGCAAAAGATCTCTAGAACTGCTTCAAACTCCAGGTCTGGGGATAAGGTTCTGCAGCATAAGTATCTGCCTGGCAAGCACAAGGTCCCCCAGTTTGATCTCTGGTACTGAAAAAAAAGTGGCAAAACAAGAGGGATAATTGCATTCAAAGCAAATTGGAATATTTTGAGGGGAACAAAGGCATGTGTCATTTGTTGCAATAAAATTTTTTTCCATTTATTTTTATTTTATTAAAATACAAATGTCAATCAGACAGTTTCAAGACACCTTAACCATACAGAGTCGATGAATTAATACATTGCAAACTGTTTTCATAACGTTTTGGTATTGTACAAGGTGCATACATGAAATTATATTTATAGGTTTTTTTATAGCTGAATTATATCAAAGATTCAATAATTAT
>PVKA01012269.1:0-58322 GCA_004027165.1 Ctenomys sociabilis
TTGCGCTTGCCAGGGAAGCGCTTATTCCACTGAGCCATCTCCCCAGCTCTAGAAAGTATTAATTTTTGAATCTGTGATATAATTCAGCTATAAAAAATAAGTATATAGCTACACTGTCTTCATTCACTGATTAGAGACATCTGCTATAATAATGTCTGTAAGTATAAATCATGTATGCACCTTGTACGACACCAAAACATTATGAAAACATTTTGCAATGTATTAATTTATCGAATCTGTCCTTGTTAATTTGTCTTGAAAATGTCTCATTGCTATTTGTTCTTCAATTAAAAAAAAAAAAGAATGGCCATCATCAAAGCAAATAACAGATGCTAGCCAGGCTATAAGGAATCCTCCATTGTTGGTGGGAGCATAAAGTAGTACAACCATTGTGGAAACCAGTACGGTGATTCCTCAAAAAAAATGAAACTACAGAAATTCTAAACAGTTAATTCAAGCAGAATGTTATTCTGTTAAACAGCTATCTCCTATTCTCTATCTTCCTGAAACAGTTAAAGACATACTACAATCTGTGGCTATCCATGTTTATAGGAGCATAATTCATAATAGCTAACCCATGAAAGTGGCCTATATGCCTGTAAAGAGATGAATGGATATAGAAAATGTACTTATACACGTGAAGTACTACTTCTACTGCTCTGCCATAAAGAAAGATAAACTTGAATAATTTGTAGGGAGATGGATTCACCTTGAGACCATCATGCTAAGTGAAATAAGCTAGACTCACAAGCTTCAATACAGTATTACATTTTTTAATATGAAAAATCCAAAGTACAAATAAAGACGAAAATGCAAGATAGTAGGAAACAGGAAGATAGATCTTTCCCAAAAGGGAAGGCAATCAAAAGGTGAACAGAGAGGAGAGGGACCTGAGGGAAATGAGATGAAAAAAAATTAGCATTTGTTGGGCCAGCCAAATAGCTCAGTGGATTAAAGCACCTGCAAGCAGACATAGAGTCTAGGGTTAACTACCAGCCCCGCCCCACACGATTGAGACTGGGCGTGGTGGCACACACCTGTAACCCCAGCTCTTGGGAGGCTGTAAACAGGCAGATTACTATGAGTGCGATCTAGTAGTGAGACCCTGAACATCCGTGTAGATCCTTCCCTAAAATACAACAACAACAACAACAAAAAGGACAAAAGACTTAACATTTGTTAAGTATATGTACTCTCTCCCCAGAAGTAAAGTGAATGTTATGTACTGCAAACATATACCAAAAATAAAACAAACAAAATCCTTCCAAATTAGAAAAATTGCTGTTTGAGTTGGTCATGGTGGTGCATGTCTGTAATCCTAGTGCTCCTGCTGAGGCTGGAGGATTGCTGCAAGTTCAAGGCCAGCCTGGACTACAAAGCAAAACCTTGTCTCAAAAAACAAAACAAACACAGACAAAACAAATACAGTCAAAGAAAATGGTTTGGATGTTAGTCACTGATTTTGTATGTTAGTATGCTGAGTAGGCTCCCGGGTACTAGTACCTCATGGTACTATACTGTATATGCCTTACTTGTGGGAGTAAGCGTATATAATTTTTACTGGTTTTGTATTGCCAGTATAGTTCCTAGTAAGTCAGTTTCTAGATGCTCCCTGGATGTACTCTGGAAAAAGCCTAAGATGCTTCATAAGACAGTCTCGGCCACCACCACTAGTCTCTTATGCAGCTCTCTACCCTAAGAACATGTACATGCTTTCCTTCCAGAGAGAAATTCCTTCACCTCTCTCACCCCAACCTTTTTCTAGGTAATCTCAGTTTATATTCATTGGCTACAAGCAGGACTGTTTTAAGAAGAGCACGCAGTTTGGTAGGGAATGGGCAGTGAACAGAGAGATTCTTCATCTGTATAAGATCTGTACTTGGTTAAGCTTCCAGCACATGGGAGGGTGACTTTGTTACAGTTTTAGAGTAGCCTGAGGAAAGTGTTCCAGAAGCAGCAATATGTAAGTTGAAATGGAGTGAACAGAGATTACCTAGAAAAAGTTTGGGGTGAGAGAGGTGAAAGAATTTCTCTCTGGAAGAAAATCATGTATATATGTTCTTAGGGTAGAGAGCTGGATAAGAGACTAGTGGTGGTGGCTGAGACTGTATTATGAAGCATCTTAGGCTTTTTTCAAGAGTGCATCCAGGGAGCATCTAGGCAATCACTGAAAATGGTGCAAATATGACTTGGAGAGGGCATTATTGAAGGCAGAGAAAACCCTTAAGAATTTGTTGCAAACATGTAGCAAAGAGATCATGGTAGTAGGGATTAAAGTGACAGTAGGGGCTTATGTATTTTAACGAGGTTAGATTGATAGAACTTTGTAAATAAATAAATGTGATAGTGAAGGGGAAAGTAATACAGAGGTTTTTCTGACTTGGTTCAATCAGTCCTGTGGATGGAAAGTTTGAGAGAAAGTAGTTAATATATATAATACTAGATTTGAACATGTTGAGTTGAATATCTCTAGGATATACAAGAGGTGTTTAGCGGATGTATGTGCATTTGGAGTTCAAGAGACAAGACTAAGTTGAGAGTAGAGTTATGATTAGGGATGGGATTTTCAAGTCATGAAAGATGGATGAGGTCACTCTGGAAGAATAGGCTGAGTGAAAATGGGATCAAAAATTCTGAGCAAATCTGAGCTGCTTAAGTGTTTTCGATACTTTCTTTCCTTAATAGATGTAATGGACTCTAATTACACAGTTATAGACAGTCTTCCTGATCTAAATCTCTTTGGTTCATGAGAGCAATACAGAGTATTTTGGGGTGTATGTGTGTATAATTTATATTTATATACTTATTTATATTTGTTAGAGGATAATTCTTTAAAATATTTGAGAAAAAGTTTGCATGGTGGCATACCAGCTATAACCCCAGCACTTGGAAGGCTGAGGCAGGATTGCCACAAATTCTGAAGCCAGTCTGGATTACAAAATGAGTTCAAGGCCAGCCTGGCTATGTAGTGAAGACCTGTCTTTAAAAAAAAAAAAAAAAAAAAAAATGAGGAAAGCAATTGAAGGGAGGTGTTACCATTTATATAACTAACTTTATTTTTCCAATATTAGGGATTGACTCAGTGCCTTTGCACTGAGCTATGTCTACAGCTTTTTATTTTATTTTATTTTTATTTTTTGTTATTTTTATTTTGAGACAGGGTTTTGCTATGTGGCCCAGGCTGGTTTTGAACTTGTGGTCCTGTGGCCTGATCTTCCCGGACTATCTGTGTAAAATTCTTGAGTGCAGTAGCTTATCCATATTAATTTTATACTCCAGTAATGGTGGTCCATCTCCTCTGCCCTGGGGTATCAAACACAGAGACATCCTACCCTGATACATCCTTTGATTTTAAAATTTATTATTATTTTGAGACAGAATTGTACTAAGTTGCCCAGACTGGGCTAGAGACTGGTAAGTGGGATTATAGGTCTGTACCACTTCACCTGGCTTCATGGCTTTTTTCTTTTTTAGTGTGTTTGGTCACCCTTATATTAATTATAGGTGACCAGTATAATTATCATCTAAACAGGAATTCTTTTTAAGAGTGGAAGGTGGCGCTTTGCATAGTGTTGCTAGGAACAAGAGTAGAGTGGCTATCTTGGAGAACTTGCTTTCCTCATGATTTTTTGTTCAGCAAATTTTTCTCTGAAATGCTGAGAAATGCACTGATGAATGATCAATGATAATGGTAAAGAAGGGTTTCACAATCCAGTAAATGTGCACAATGTTAAAATAACATTTTTTCTGCTAGATTTCTTGAGACGTTTGGCTTAACATAGATAAATCATTTGAAAGGGAAGGCATGGTGAGGAATCACCAAATGTTAAAATTTGTAAGCTTGCTTTACAAGCTTGTTTCTCTGAGTACATATTACCTATTGTGAATCTAGTTTGGAAAATGTTGATTTAGAGCATCTTGACATTTACTTTCAATTGGCTCTTTTTATTTTATTTATTTCAGTATTTCTATATCTTAGGGAAGTGTCTACAGGGTGTTCAGGGTCTCTCTACTAGATTGGACTCATGATCCTCTTATTTACAGCCTCCCAAGAGCTGGGATTACAGGTGCATGTCACTGCACCGTCTTAATTGCTGTCTCAGCATGACAGTTATGGCAGGCTCAGGGATTGAACCCAGTCCCTGTGCCTGTTTGCAGGTGCTTTAATGAGGTTGGCCCTGCACAACCCAGGGGTCCAGCACATTATTTGAGTGCTATGTCACTCAGCTACATCCCTAAGTCCGTAAGTTTTATTTTGGGGTTTGTCTGTTGGTAAGATTTATGCAACAAACTGTATTAAGTAAACTTTTTTTTTGGTGGAACCAGGGGTTGAACTCAGCCAAGCACTTATTCTACTGAGCCATCTCTCTGGCCCCTGTATTAAGTAATTTGCAATTTAAAAATATAATCTTTGGGCTATTAAGTGGTAAGAGTGCAAGACCTTGATTTAGTCCCTAAAAAAGACCTAAGAAATCAAACCAAACAAAACCTACTGGTTTAGGATTGGGGCTTTCCACCCAGAGACACTGATGTGGGGACCCCTCTGCTTGGGAGGGGAGCTGGTGTTTCTCAAGCAATGGCTTCCCCCTACCTGACTTTAGCCCCTGCTGTTGGGACTCAGCTCTCTGCTTCCACATGTTCTGCCAAAAGGTTGCTATTAGGCCTGCTCATGTCCTTTGCAGTGAGGGTTCTCCGTGAACCAGAGAGCACTGCCCAGCAGGGATTAGATTCCACCTCAGAAAAGGCAGTTTCTTTTTTCTAAGTGGGTCTCTTTGTTTTAATAAGGTCTCACTGTATAGTCTAGGCTGGCCTCAAATGTGCTGCCACAATCCTCTCGCTTCAGCCTCCCAAGTGCTAGGATTAGAGGTGTGTACTGTACCACTATGCCTGGCTAGCCATGGGCCATTTGTTTTATTTGTTGGCTAATTTATGAGTTGTCCTTTAGACCTGACACCTTGATTCTTGTACTTTGCTTTCCTTTTTTAATTTCGGCTTTATCACTCTACCTGTCTTCCTACAGTATTGAAGATCGAACTCTGGGTTTTCCAGCTCAACTACATCCTCAGCCTTGTTTTGTTTTTCCTGAGATAGGGCATTACTAAATCACTTACCTCCCCAGGCAGGGGCTAAAGTCAGGTAGGGGGAAGCCACTGCTTCAGAAACACCAGCTCCCCTCCCAAGCTTTTAATGGGCCTCACCTTGAATTTAAAAAAAAACAAAAACAACCTACATTAATGGAAATTTTTTTCTTTTCACATTGATGGAATTTCTTTAAAGAGAATATAAATATTTCCTTAATCTCACTTTTACTACTGTGTTAACTTTGCATGCCGCTGCCTCCCTACCTGTAACTTATTTAATTTCTTTTCGTATGGTTTGTGAGGAATTCTCAGAGCTTTTAGAACATTTGTGTGTATCTTATTTTGAAATTAATTTTTCTTTAAAGTTTGTAATCAGACTGAAAGTAAGCTTTATGTCTTTTCTTGAGCTTTCTGAGCAGTGCTTATGGAATAATGACTTTAAAATTGGGAGAGTCAGGAGGGTGGATACTTGAGGATAGCTACAAGTTTGAGGCCAGCATGGTCTATATAGCAAGACCCTGTCTGCAAAACATAAAAAAAAAAAGATTGTGGAGAATCCCAGGGGGAAATATAGTAGTTATCTAAATCACAGATATGTGAAAATTTTTATTTATACTTTTTTGTTATTGAGTGAGGCAATGTTTTTTATGTGCACAAAACTCTGTAGTTTTGACCCTATTAACTCCTAAGTTTTAGAGATGACTGAGTTAATATTAAAAAGGTATAACTCAAATTTTATAAATGGTACACAACTGAGAAAGATGTATTAGATGACAGAGTCTAGAGGAATCAGTTCCTCATCATCTGAGACAGGAGGTGTCATGAACTGTTCTCAGCGTAGTTGGATGTGGAGATAAGTGCTTATCTGATCTCTAAGCAGGCTGAATTTTTTAACTTAAAGAATGCAAAATCTGGGCTGGAATATAATGTGCCCAGTGTCACAAGTACCTGCCTGGCAAGCACAAGATCCTGAGTACAATGTCCAGTACTGCATGCCATGCTGGCCCAGAACTCCAGGTGTGTCATGCTGCCCCGAAACTGGGTATGGTGGCACATCCCTATAATCCCAGCACTGGAGAGGCTGAGACAGGAGGAACAGTTGGAGTTGAAGCTGTGCAGCAAAATCCTGTGTCAAAAAACAAACAGAAATATTAGCAGAGTCCAGCTGTGGTGGTGCACCCTTCAAATCCTTGCTTGTTGGAGACTGAAATAAGACTGCTTTGGGTTTAAAACTAGCCTGAAGGACTGGGGGAGATAGCTTAGGGGCTGGGGAGGTAGCTCAGTGGAATAAGTACTTGCCTGGCAAATGCAGTGTCCTGAGTTTGATCCCTGGTACCACAAGAAAAAACTAGGCTGGCCTACTTTACAAGAGCCTACCTCAAAATAGTAAAATGAATAAGGAATAAAGATATTAAAACCTGGTATATATTGAATTTTATAATGTGCCTCTTACATACATGTTCTCATAACCATAATGACACATATCCCTTACATGAACCCAGGATCATGTGGATAAAAGCTCAAGCTACGTCGTAGACATACAGTAAAGATGGGGTGAGGGCCCAGACCTCACCTAACTCTAGCACTGATCACATCTGCCCAATAATTGTGTTTCATCACAGAGCTCAGCCTGGCAAAGGAGGGAGCTAGCTATAACAGGCACGGAGAAGGGCAGTGGGCAGAATGTGACCTTTATAGACTGCGAGCAAACATTGGGGACATGTAGAAAGATTTTATTGGCTGGGTTCAATTACTATAGAAGAGTTGAAGTTTGAGAAAGGTTTTATTTGAGAGAGTTATAAAATAGTAGAATCTTGAAATTGTAAGAAATTTCACAAGAGTCTGGTTATCCTTCATTATTAAAATTGAGAAAACACTATAAGATTATGGTTTGGTAAATTAGTGTCAAAGTCAGTACCAGGATCCACATCCAATATATGCCATTAGTGTGTTACACTGCACATGTACCTAGCACATGGTAGACATTGAATATCTTTTAACAGTTGAATTAATATATGACTATGTATGTTTCTGAAGACTAGCTTATCTATATATTTGTTCCTGTGGTTCCTTGTTCTGCATGCTCATTTAGGATCTAATATTTAAGTTGGGGCATACTAGGGTTTGAACCTAGGACCTTTACAGTGGACTTTGTTCCCAGCCCTTTTTAAAAATTTTGAGACAGAGTTTTGCTGAGTTGCCCGGGTTGACTTTGAGCTTGTTCTCCTTCTGTCTCAGCCTTCCAGAGAGCTGGGATTACAAACTAGCTAACCTTGTTCTGGATTCGATTTCTTATTTTTAGTATTCATGTTATCAAAAGAGGGTGTTTGTTTGTTGAGACAAAACCTCACTAAATAGTTTGGGCTGGCCTTGAACTCACTTTGTAACCCAGACTGACCTGCAGTTTGCAGTAATTCTCCTGCCTCAGTCTTCTCTGAGCGTTGGGATTACAGGGATGTGCCACCATAACTGGCAAGAGGGAGCCTTTTGACACACAGTTGCTCTATGAAATGCGATATATAAATGGGGATTATGTTTAAATTGTCAAAGGTTGAAGCCATGGAAAGAATTTCATCAGTAATAAGTTTATACTTTGCTTAAGGAAGAATGGGATCTCCCATTTATATATAGTTTTGTCATTCTGTGTGAGCTCGGTATAAATCAGTATGATGCAGTAGAGACCGGGACAGGAGGCCCATGATCATCTAGAGGGATTGGTGCTACAAGTCACTTTCAGTTACCTTATATTGAGAAAGAGAAGATGAGAAGTTGGATGGAAGATGATCATGAAGAAATACGTAACCAATCTGATATACTGCTTGGAGTAGAAACTATGCAACTAGGTTTTCTGGTTGAACTGGGTGTTATTGACAAATTGCTAATGGACTAGCTCCTTACAATTTGTAGTGGGAAGGATTAAAAATGATCCAGATTTTAGTTCCATTCAATGAAGAATCTGACTTTGAAAATAATGAACAAAACAGTTTTGTTGAACTATACAGGTTTTGATGTGTGGATTTAGATTTTTTTATTATTCCTTGCTATTGTGGATAGAAAACAAAAATATGGGTTGGGGAGATAGCTCGGCAGCATAAGTGCATGCTTGGCAAGTGCAAGGTCCTGAGTTTGATTCCCGATACCAAAAAAAAAGAGCCAGGCCTGGTGGCGCCGGCCTGTAATCCCAGCACTCGGGAGGCTGAGGCAGGAGGATTGTTGTAAGTTCGAGACCAGCCTGAGCTACAAAGTGAGCTTAAGGCCAGCCTGAACTGCATAGTGAGACCCTGTCTCAAAAAGACAAAAAAAAAAAAAAAAAAAAAAAATGAATTACACACACACACATACACACACATACTTTTTTTTTGTTTGAGACAGCATCTCACTATGTAGCACAGGCTGGCCTCGAATTCACAGTGATCCTCCTGCCTCAGCCTCCCAGGTGTTGAGATTACAGGTATGTGTCACCATGCCCAGCTATACATGATATTATTAAACGCTATTTTGGCTATCTTGTGAATTCTTTCTGGTGCTTATTGATTATAAAATGATAATCAGTGATAAAGACTCATAATACAGGTTGAGCCATGTGTGATGGCACAGACCTGTAATGCTAGCACTCAGGAAGCTGAGGCAAGAGGATCACTGTGAGTTCAAGGTCAGCCTAAGTTACATAGCAAGACTGTGTCTCAGAAAACTAACAATATTACAAGATCTGCTTTATGAATAATCCTGTAAATCACTGCAATAGGATGTGTGAGCGAGAATGATTTGTTCAACTGGAAATTCTTCATTATTCACAGTTTAGGTATAAACTTTCATAATGTAAGGTTGTAGCAAATGAGATGATACAGCTGGTACTGTTTGATTGCACAAAGCAGTCTGTATACTTGCTGCTAGAGCTTGCGTGTAGTGTTTGTATTTATCTTTCTGGAAATAGTTTGTGCTTTTGTAGTTGAGACTGTGCGTGTGTGTGTGTGTAATGTTTTACATATTGGAAAGGGGACTGAAGGGAATACTGTACCTTCTTACTGAATGGTGGAAACATCCACCTCTTCTCTTCGCATTCATCTCTGCTCACCCTGAGATCACATAGTCTGTCTTTGGAGGCCAGTATTTAAATAATAAACACACAGGAAGAGAAAGAAAAAGCACTGAAGGAAAACTTTCATCAGAAAAATTTCCAGAATTGAAGGGCATGCATTTCTACATTTATGTGGATTGGCAGTTATCAATACATCCAAAAACAAAACAAAAGTCCCAGTCCCCAGGTACAGCATTGTCAAGTTTTAGAGTGCATAAGAAAGCACACAGTAAACTTCCAGAAGAGAATGTGAAGGTGAATGTGAAGGATGAGGGGTCAGAACAATGCCAGGATTCTTGTCATCCAACACCAGAAACCAGAAAATAATGAGTAGAGACCTTCAAAACTGGACAACTGAGTTTTCTCCTAAAATTCATTGATAAAGTATGAGTAATGAAGATTTTTATTTTTTTTATTTTTTTTATTTTTTTTGTCTTTTTGAGACAGGGTCTCACTATGCAGTTCAGGCTGGCCTTAAGCTCACTTTGTAGCTCAGGCTGGTCTTGAACTCACAACAATCCTCCTGCCTCAGCCTCCCGAGTGCTGGGATTACAGGCATGCGCCACCATGCCCGGCTGAAGATTTTTAAAGATAGTACAAAGAATAAAAAAAAAGTTAGTACTTCCCTACCTCCTTTCTCAGAAAACTACTGCAGAAAATAACCTAGTAAAAAGAGAAAGAAGAAGAGATGAGATTAGTAAAAAGGGATCTGCTATAGAAGAGAAACAGGGAATTCCCAAGAAAAATTAAAGGGCAATTTCATGAACATCACTGTACACCAGGCCTACTTTTGTTCTATTGACACAAGGTCTTGCTGTACAGTCCAGTCTAGCTGTGGACTCAGGCCTCCCTGCTCACCTTCCTGAGTGCTTTGACTACAAGTGTACCTCTTTGCCATGTCTTGCCAGGCCTAGAGACTCATAGTCCAAAATGGAGCAGCAGTGGAAGGCTATAGGAAATATGTCTTCAAAAAGCTCAGTAGAATAAGTGCTTGCTTGGCAAGTGCAGGGTCCTGAGCTCAGTCCCTGGTCCCATTCAAAAAAAGAAAGAAAGAAAACAGACTTATCTGATGCACTTACATAGTATGTGTTATATATTGTCCAAAGTTGTGCGGTGGATTGGCAGTAGGTACATAGAAAGCTAAGCAGTTGGAAAAATGGTATACTTAACTAAAAGACGCAAAACAGATAGTCATCATGTATTCTTGAATTATGAATATTATTTACAGCCATTGTAATAATGTAAGATGGAAGGTGAAGTGAAGGACCATTATTTATCTTAGGAAGTCAATAGTTACATAAAGGAGGTTAAAAGGCTGTGTAGACAGTAGTGAAAAGTTCCTAAAGAAACAGCTAAGAAAAACATGAAGTAGTTGCCTCAGGGATTTGAAAAGTAAGATGGGGAAAGGGACTTTTCTTTTTTCTTAGAACTACATGGTTTTTAAAATAGTGTTGCTCTGATTTAACAATCACTTTAAGATGCTCTGCATAGAGTACTTTTCTGTTTGTGGCATTTTTTTAGTCCTTTAGGCTTCTGAAACTATCATTTAAGATGTAGAGTCAGCAGAATGCTTCTGAAATTGCCAAGGTAATAATTTCTGTGAGAAGTACTAGTTGATGTTATCCTTTGTTGTAAATATTCATTTTGTTGTAGTGCTAACAGATGGAGATTTTAAAACACATAACAGATTTAAATGTATTTCCTGGGGGACAGGGAGATGGCTCAGTAGAATAAGCGCTAGAAGGGCCTGAGTTCAATCCCTGGTTCCACAAAAAAATCATTAAAAAAAAATACATGTATTTCTTTTCAATGTCTCATGTAAGTGGGTTAGCTCTCCTCTGCTGCCAATGCTTTTTGTTGTGAGTTCACTGCACCTTGCTGCTCTAGAGCTTTTTTTGCTGAGTGACGCTACAAATATTTCAGTGTTTCCTGTCCCTTCTTTAGTTTTAAAAATACTGCATGCCTATTACAGTTCTTGAGTGTGTAACAACTGCTCCAGGAGTAGCAATACTTTCTGATCTTTCATCTAAAATGATTGTGTACAGTGGTTAATTTAAACCCACACACATTTTTTTTTTTAATATTAAGGATGGAACCCATCACCTTTTCATTGCAACTTTTTTCTCTAGCCTTTAAAATTTTTTTATTCAGAAACAGGTTTTTGCTGAATTGTGCAGGCTGTGCTCAAATTTGGGATCTTCCTGCCTCAGCCTCCCAGAGTTCTGGGATTCCAGGCACGTGCCACCATGTCTGGCCACATTCTAACTTAATGACTGACTTCTTTTTTAAAAATTTTATTTTATGTATTTGGTACAGGGTCTCACTGTGCACCTTGGACTTGTAGTGATCCTCCTGTTTTCAACCTTCCCTGTGCTGGGATTATGGGCATGCACCACCAGGCTCAGCATGCCCCAGGGCCAGGGCCAGGGCCAGGGCCAGGTTGGCAGGTGGGCCTGGGGATCAAACCCTGGTCCCTGTGCTTGCCAAACCAGGTGCTTGGTCCACTGAGCTATCTCACTGGCCCTAATGACCAAGTTTTAAAAAGCCAAACCATTAAAACTTGAAATGGGGAGTGAATGTTGTTTTGTTTTGTTTTGTTTTTGAGACTTGCCATGCAGTTCATGAACTCAGTTATATAGCCTAGGCTGACCTCAGATTCACAGGAATCCTCCTGCCTCAGCCTTCTGAATGCTAGGATTATAGGCATGTGCCACCATGCCTAACTAAATGTTAATTAAATCAATCTTTTTTGTTTTGTTTTTTAGACAGGGTTTTGTTTAGCAGTTCAGGCTATCCTTGAACTTTATATGTAGCACAGGCAGTGATCTTGCCTCAGCCTCTAGAGTGCTAGGGTTACAGCCTGTGTCACCACACCCAGTTGTTTTTTTCTGTTTCCTTATTAAAAAGCATAAAATTTGTTTCCTGTAAATGTCAGTACAGTATGTTGAAGTGTAAAAGTACATTTGTAGTAGAATTAGTTTTATGGCATTGTTTCTTAACATTATAAATCTGCCTTCTGTGTAAAAACAATGAGGGAAATACCTGCCTCATAATTGTAATAATGATGAATCTTGTTTTTAAAAAAGCAAACAAAAATTAGAAATCTTGATTTGTGGGCCAGGGAGATAGTTCAGTAGCATAAGTGCTTTCCTGGCAAGCGCAAGGGCCTGAGTTCTATGCCTGGTTCCACCAAAAAAAAAAAAGAAAAGAAAGAAATCTTGACTTGCTAGTAATAGCTGTCATTGGAGTATGTGTTGTGTGTCAAGCACTGTATTGTTTTGATTGTTGCTGTTGTTTACTTTGTCTTTCAGAGACAGTCCAAAAATGTAATTGAATGCTGTCAAGTTTGTTGTGGCCTCATTAACTTTTTCTTAGGACCATTAAGCAAGCAAACAATTTTACATAAATTGTCAAATGTTGTTTACCAGAAAAATAATACAGTAATACATCTGTTTGACCTTTTAGTGGTTGTACCTATTGAGTAAGGACTACAGCTGTCATCAGTGACATATTTGTGTTTTTTATAATAGAAATTGAACTCAGGACCTTGCACTTGCCAGGCAGGCACTGTGCACTGAGCTATATCCTATATCCCTAGCTCAGGTTTATGGTTTTCCTGAATAGCACTTACAAATTTTCATTAGGACATGCTCCCAGTACATGGCTAAGTTCATTGTGGGGTATTAATACTTGTGTACAATATTTTTTTTTTTTTTTTTGCAGAACCAGGGATTGAACTCAGGCCTTTGCGCTCGCCAGGGAAATGCTTATTCCATTTGAGCCATCTCCCCAGCCCCTGTACAATACATCTTGATTGTTTCTTTTTTATCCTTTTGCATTACTTGTTTTTGAAGAATGGAGTTGAGTGCAGTAGAAATCCAGATAGCTATTTCTCCATGGTGTCCAGCCTTTTAGCTGCCTGGACTGTGTTGAATGAAGAGGAATTGATCTGGGCCACATGTTTAATGTTGTATATAATATAGTTAATGTGTATAGTCTATAGAACTTCCTTTTTTTATATTTCTCAATTGCAGTGTTTAAGTGGGTGGCATAAACATGAAACTAATGGGATATTTGACCTTTTTTTTGTGAAACTGATGTATCAGTGCCTAGTTCAGTGGAAGCAAGTGCAATTGTTAGTGAGTTCTC
Source organism: Ctenomys sociabilis (assembly GCA_004027165.1). NCBI lineage: Eukaryota > Metazoa > Chordata > Mammalia > Rodentia > Ctenomyidae > Ctenomys > Ctenomys sociabilis. The sequence goes on from PVKA01012269.1 coordinate 13,309, forward strand.
AAAGTGGTCTTCAGAAATTGTCACTTGCTTCCTCTTAAAAATAGTTGTTTACATGTATATGTACTGCCAAGAAGAAAAGATGTGGAAAAGGCATGATTGGGAAGTGAGGGTGCTATATAGTCTAATAAAGACCAATCACATTTTTCTTTGATGTGTATGTTTGTATCTCATGTTTATGTCATCTAAAATGAAGTTGCAGAGATACTAAAAAATGGATAATTATTTTTTAAAAATCTTGAAACTTGTTCTTAAATTTATGTTTTGGATTTTGTTTTGTTTTATTTTGAGACAGGGTCTCATTGTTTAGTGTAGGCTGACCTTGAATTTATGTGTCCCAGGCTGGTTTCAAACTCATAGTGATCCTCTTGCCTTATCTTCCCCAGTGGAGGGATTATGGGCATGCATCACCACACCCAGCGTTGTTCTCAAATTTCTGTATCAGGACAGAAAGCACAGCTGAACATGGTAGCCCGTGCCTGTAATTCCAGCCATTAGAAGTGAAGGCAAGAGGATCACTGTAAGTTTGAGGCCATCCTGGGCTACGCGGTGAGTTCAAGGCCAGTGTAGAGCAAGACCTTGTCTCAAAAAAAAAAGAAAGAAAGAAAGAAAAAGAAACTATGAAACCAACAAACAAAAACCCAAGGCTGGTGGAGTGTGGTGGCGCAGGTTTATAATCCCAGCACTCAAGAGGGAAAGATAGGATTTGCCATGAATTTAAGGTTTACTGGGCTACATAGTGAGTTCAAGCCAGCCTGATCTATTGTTAGAGCTTATCTCAAAAACAAAAAGAAACCAAGGCTTCAGTTTTTGCTGTTTACAGAACTTTGATTAGCTAGTGTGTTAAAATACAAGAAATTATTTGCTATAACTTGAGTCTATGATAGTGTAAGTTTTATTTTGAGCATTGTTGAAAACATAGCTTACATTGATTTTTTTTTTTTCCCCCACATTGAAAATCCATGTTCTGGGCTGGGGCGATAGCTCAGTGGTCAAAGTACCTGCCTGGCAAACACAAGGAACCGGGTTCGATCCTAGATACCATATGCTGTGCTTCTATGCTTGCCCCAAACCAGGTGTGGTGGTGCGCACCTGTAGTCTCAGTGCTCTTGCAGCTGATATGGGAAGATCACTGGGAGTCTTTGCTGCACAGTGAGACCTGTACCAAATAAATATAGATTAAAGAAGAAGAAAATTCATGTCCAGATTTTTAAAATGGGTAATCAACTACTGTACAACAAAAATACTAAGTCCCCAAGTCATGCAAGTTTTCACACAAATTTGCCCTTCTTTTATAAGTGACTTGATTTTTATTTATCAGATGATAAAATCTTGGCATTTTATTTGATTTAGCTACCTTCCAAAAAGTAAATGATAAATCCATAAATCAGTATCCATACTTTCAGGGAACTCTTGGAATTTGTGATGCTTCAGTTCCACAGATACTGTCACATTCACAGCTTGATTGCATTCTGCACATGATCTGTTTTAAAATCTTTTTTTCTTTTTCTTTTAGGGAAGGGTCTACAAGGGTGTTCAGAGTCTCATTACTAGATCAGACTCATACTGATCACCTGTTTACACTCTTCCAAGTCCTGGGATTATAGGCATGCACCACCAAGCCCAGTCTCAATTGCTGTCTCAGTGTGCCCCTGGGGGCGGGGTCAGCACAGCAGGCCTGGTGATCAACTTGGCCCCTGTGCCTGCTTGTAGGCATTTTATGCAAATAAATTTTCTTGGTGTATGATTAGTGATTGTTTCCTCAAAGGTGAGTTGCCAGCAGCAGTTGCATCACCTTCCATTAGTTTTGTAAACTGCAGTTTGGGCTAGAGATATACCTCAGTGGCACAGTGCATGCCTGGCAAGTGTGAGGTTGTGAGTTCGGTTCCTAATATTTAAAAAAAGCTATACCTAATTTTGTAAGCCCCCTTCCTTCCCCAACCACTGTTAGGCTGCTATCTGTAGCTGTAGCAGACCCACACATTGACAGCTTAAAGAAAATAATTTTAATAAATAAATTTCTACTCCTTCATGTAAATCAGAAGATTTAGTTGTATCTTTCTCTCTCTTTTTTTTTTTTTTTGCAGTATGGGGGATTGAACTCAGGACCTTGCATTTGTCAGGCAAGCGTTTATTCTACTGAGCTATCTCCTCAGCCTCAGTTGTATCTTTCTCTCTCTCTCTTTTTTTTTTTTTTGGCAGAACCAGGAATTGAATTCAGGCCCTTGCACTTGCCAGGGAAGCACTTATTCCACTGAGCCCTCTCGCCGGCCACAGTTGTATCTTTTAATGGCAGCAAAGAAGCCATTTCTTCAGTGACACTGTGTTTGTTATCATTACTTTAGCAAAAAACAGCAGGGTCAGCCATATTGGTAGTTATCTTTTGCCAAAGCATGAAGTCTGAAATCAGAGGCTTTACCTTCAGATCTCTTTTTGATAGATTTTTTTGATCAGTTTCTTTAGTTTGTCTGACTATAGTCTGGTTAGAAAAATGATTTCAGAAAAATCTGTTTATTATTATTATAGATTCTGTTGGTCTTGCTTTGCATACATTGCTTAAGAGTGGAAACCATTGGTAAATGGCTTTTTTTTTCCAATCAGATTTGCTACCACATCAAGTTTTATAATTAGAGTCCATTTGAGTTGTGACTTAAAACAGTTGGTGGAGATGACAGACTTGTTTTCAATTCTGCTGTTTTGTCTTTATGAAACATTCCTTAATGAGTGTGCCTAAGGAGAGTCACATGGAGAAAACATTCTCTCAGGCTTTCACAGAGAGCAAATTGGTCAAGCAGTGGCTATGACTCATCTACAAGACTGACACTGGCAAAGAATCTACAAAGTGCAGTACGGGGCTACAGGACAAATCCTGAGGGTATGGGACTGACCTTGTCAGATACAAAAGTTACATTTCTTGTTATATAGGCCTCACTTTATCTTGGTCTTAACCATCCAGCAGAAAAGTATAAAAAGTAGGTATATAAAGTAAAGCCATATTAATATGCTGAGCTGTGAAAGGCTCAAGTCAACAACTTCTGCAGATAACTCACTACCATTGTGGACTGCTGGACTACGTTGGATTGTTTTGCTGAATTCACACATCTATAGTATTTAGATGCCAATGGAATAACCATCTCTGACAGGACTAAACAGAAAACGGGATACAAAAGAAGGACCATTTTGTATTTGTATATACAGAATAGTTAGGATAGATATACAGGTACTCTTGCTTTATTCAATGAGTAGAAAGATTTGTACTAATAATATTTGGGCAGGATATCCTGTCTGCTTCTTGTACTATGGATAACCACTAAGAAGATAACAATGTACAGTGTATTAATTATTGAAACTGTCCTATTTATCAGTTTTGAAACTGTCTCATTGCTATTTGTTTTTCAATAAAATAAAGAAAAAAACATTCCTTAATGTGCATTAAATTTGGCAGCTTGTTTTTGGTTATGATGTCTTTTCAAGTTGTAATGTTTGTAAACTGGCACAATTTCCTTACAAATGAAACAGTGTGCCTCATCTTGATGGAAGAGAAGACGCATCTGTCCATTTATCACAGGACACTTCCTTCATACACAGCTTCTCTTTACTTGGGCTTTTTTTTTTTTTTTTTTTTGAGACAGCGTTAAAGCATACTGGCATAAAATTTTACCAAAATTACTAATTTTTTTTTTGTCTTTTTGAGACAGGGTCTCACTATGCAGTTCAGGCTGGCCTTAAGCTCACTTTGTAGCTCAGGCTGGTCTTGAACTCAACAATCCTCCTGCCTCAGCCTCCCAAGTGCTGGGATTACAGGCATGCACTACTACGCCCAGCAAAAAAGTTACTAATTTTCTAATATTAACTTTGTATGTATAATTGTAACAAAATCATGAACTTTTTTATTTATTTATTTTTTGAGGCAGGGTCTTGTTGTGTAGCCAAAGCTGGACTCAAATGCCTAGTGAATCTCCTGCTTCAGCCTCCTGAGTGCTGGTGTTGCATACATACACTAGGTATGCATTTTTGGACTTCTTATGCTCCACAATGGCTAAAAATTATTTTAACATATTATTTTTCAAAATAATACAAACCCAAGAAAACTTTCATGTCTTTTTTTTAAGAAAAAAAAAAAGCACATCTGTTTTTGGAGGCACACACATGTGTAAGTAGGTTAAAATACTTTCTGTGGCTAGTGGGTTTTAACTGCTAGCCCCCAGAGCACCAGTAATTGATGCTCTCCATGTGGGTTTCTATCCCGCTGATCATGTGGCTGGTCCAGAGATGGGCTAGCACCTCACAGCCCACCTCTGCAGCTTTCTATTTCTCCTGTGCAGTCCCTGCTCAGAGACTGCATCTGAGTGGTGAAGCAGTGCTAAAAGGTACATCGTGTTTGAAGTTTACAATTTTGTGGAGCCATGTTACTCGCTGTTCTCTAAAATTTATATATAGTATACATATTTTTCCTTGTAAAACAAAGTATGGGCTGGGGAGATGGCTCAGTGGAGCAAGGACAAGGACCCGAGTTCAATCCCCAGTTCCACAAAAAAAAGGAAAGTACATTTGACCAATGGTAATTTAATATTTAATCTCTGGTCCTTGAAGTTTTTAGTCCTTCATTTTCTTCTTCCGTCTTGGCCTTCACTGGTGATTGAACCTAGGGAGCATTTGGCTGTATCTCCAGCCCTTTTTATTTTGGGAAAAGTTTTTGCCAAATTGCCCACATTGTCCCCAAACTTGAATCCCACACAACCTCACCCCCAACACTTTTCCCACTAGGATAGCTGGGCTTACTTAAATTAACCCTTTAAAAGCAGACACTTAGTAGTGTTCACCGTTTTGGTTTGAATTTTCTCTTCCTTTTAAAAGGAATGATAAAATAGCTTCAAAACTGTTTTGTACCTTATATTTCAGTAAGTTTTAGAAATTGCTGATTTTATACTTACTAATTATTTACAGTCTCTGATAAGGGGAAACGTTTTTTAGAGTAGGAATAATTTGTTTATAGTCTATGTTACATCTTTGCATTCCAAACTTGCATTTGGGCATTCACTTGGATGATTTATCACTGCATTACACCTCTATCTCCATGCAAATCTGGTGCACTTTTTATTCTTCATTTGTTCATTTCACAGACTTTGGTGAGTTTCTTCTGTTGTCAGGAGGTCCTGGTCCCTAGATGCTGAGGATAAGGTAATTACGTGCCCTAGAGAACCTCAGTGTAGTCACTGAATCACATATATGAACAGAACAAAGTTTAGCAGGGTAAGTACTAAAATAAAAATATGAAAAGTGGCCAGTAAAAGTAGTCCTGCCAGGCAGGGTTGACTGACCGTGAGGAAACAAGCTTCCAGGCCAAAGGAGTAGCAAAAAGGCCTTTTTATCTTTGATTAGTCAGTTTTACTGCTAATAAAAACTCTTTGCATCCTTCTGGATTATTATTATTAGCATTTACTTTTTTTTTGGCAGAACTGGGGATTGAACCTCAGACTCTTGCACTTGCTACAGAAGCGCTTATCCCACTGAGCCATCTTCCCAGCCCCCGTATTTACTTGTTTTGCCACCTATAAAGAACTAAGTAGATGGTGGTGAGTTAGGGAAGGTGGCACAACTTTTATGTTTCAGTGCCTGCTGAGGGGAGGAGTCAAACTTCAAGGAAGGGCAGGCTCATGTGTCTTTTCCTAACACTCTGTCGCAGATAGTGAAGAAGTTCAGGATTCCGCCTTTAATGTTGTGTTACCTAATGCAAGTCATTTATTTGATGCTTTAAAACAGGAGGACTGGATTCAATAGGCCTTTCCTGTTGGTTTCTTAGTGTTGGAGGCTTTGGGGAGAAAATGACTAAATTTGTGAACAAAGGACTAAATAAAGTTGAATAGATTTTTTTTCTTTTACTGGAGCTTTACACATTGTATATAGTTTTTTAAAAAAATTTATTTGGTACAGCTCAGGCTTGTAGTGATCCTCCTGTTTTCAGCCTCCCCAGCATTGGGATTATAGGTGTATACGCCACCATACCCGGTCTCTGTTGTATATGGTTTGAATTTCTGGACTTGCAGCCCATCCTTCTGAATGGAATAAGAGCTACTACATATTTACCTTTGTCCCTTTCTTAATGGGCTAGTGGGAAGAGCTGGTGCTTTAGAAGCACTAGTGCCGCTTAGTTTATGTTCTTAAATAAGTCATTTAATCCTTCTGAACTCCTCTTCCAATATGTAAAGCAAAAAGGATAGCAACTTTTCCACATGAAAATATCACCCACAGTATCTGGTATGTGACTGGTTAAAAAAGGTATTGTTTAAATATTATAAATTTGAAAGTTAATGTGGAGTCTGACACTTCATAATATCCTGCCTATATCTGCGAGGTGAGCCATTTGTTTTATAAAGGGAAAAAATATTGTTAGCTGCCCATGACTAAAAAGAAAACAAAATGAAACTGTTGTTGAGGGCACACTGTCTTCTTTGCCTCATATGTAGCGTCCTCTCCTGGAGACCGAGTGATGCTGGAGTACCTGCAGGTCTCACCAGAATAGTGGGAGGCAGTGAGATACAGTCCTGCTGGTGTATACTTCATCAAGTATGTTGCAGAATCCTAGTGGAAGTGAGGAAAATTAATTTTAAATTTCTTTGGTTACTGAAATTATTAAAATGTCCTCTTTTTCTTCTTTGGCACTGAGGATTGAATCCATGATTGTACGTGATGTGGGTTTTTGTGTGTTTGTGTGTGTGTGTGTATCTGTGTGTCTGTGTGTCTATGTCTTATGTCTGCCCCCACCCCTTACCCCACCCTTGAGACAGTCTCACTGTATGATTCAGGATGGTCTTGAACTCACTATGTAGCCTGGGCTAGCCTTGAACTCTTGAGTCATCCTCCTGCCTCAGACTTCCAAGGGCTGGAATTAGAGGTGTGCACCACCTTGGTTGGGAAATCCAGGGCTTTTGAACTGAGCTATGCCCCCTGCCTTTTCTGTTTCATTTTGAAGCATAATTGTGCTAAGTTGCCCAGGAAAGATTCAGATTTATTGTATCCCTGTCTTAACATCCCATGGTGCCGAGGTGACAGACACATGCCCTGCACCCAGCTCAGTGATTATTTTTAAGTTGAAAGTTACTTGGATTGTAAATGAACTGGCCTTATTTAAGCAGTTTGTAAGTAGAGGGGTTATAATAAAGAATGGGTTAATGTTGCTCAGTATTTTATTTGATACTAATGTTTTACATTTTATTTTTTCTTCAAGCAAATGGTTATGAGCCTTAGAGTTTCTGAACTTCAAGTATTGTTGGGCTACGCTGGGAGAAACAAACACGGACGCAAACACGAACTTCTCACAAAGGCCCTGCATTTGCTCAAGGCTGGCTGTAGTCCTGCTGTACAAATGAAAATTAAAGAACTCTATAGGCGGCGGTTCCCCCAGAAAATCATGACGCCTGCGGACTTGTCTATCCCCAGTGTACATTCAAGTCCTATGCCAGCAACTTTGTCTCCATCTACCATTCCACAGCTTACTTATGACGGTCACCCTGCATCATCACCGTTGCTCCCTGTTTCTCTTCTGGGACCTAAACATGAACTGGAACTCCCACATCTTACATCAGCTCTTCACCCAGTCCATCCGGATATAAAACTTCAAAAACTACCATTTTATGACTTACTGGATGAGCTGATAAAACCCACCAGTCTAGGTAAGATTCTTAAGAGTATTTGTTAACATCTGCAGGGTCAGTTTTAGATTTTAATTTGACCTGGTTTATTATTCATAATGAAATTTGCATTTGACACTAACACCCAAATGATAATACAGATCTTTTAATTTTAGATAAAATTAAATAAATCAAAGTTGTCCTAAAAAAGAAAAGGATGGTATAGTAATTCGTTACTTGGCAGCCAGGTATGGTGGTGAATGCTTGCAATCCCAGCACTCAAGGCTGAGGCAGGAGGATTGCTGTGATTTTGAGGCCAGCCTGGGCTACATAGTGAGTTCATGAACAGGCTGAACTGCATTGTGAGACCCTGTCTGAAGCAAACGAAGCAAAGAAATTATTGGTGTGATAGATAATAAGAGATTTTAAGAATATGAACTTTTAAAGAATATTTTAGATTGTTAATACTTTATAATCATCTTGATAAATTAAAAATTAAAACCAAATAAATCACTGCAGTGTTCTGAATTTAGTACTTAATTCTCAGGGATTGATGGTATCTGAAATGAAAGAGAAGTTTTGATTTTTGGAATATGTGAATGATTTTAATTATCGTAAAAGGAGATTTGAGTTCTGATCTGTAATTAAATGTTAGCTGATTTTTTTTTTTCAGTAGCTATGTGCTTTATAGGCACATACACAATCATAGTTAAATAACATGAATGCTTGAAATTGCATTTGCTGTGTTTTTAGTCCTTTGATCAGTTTGTCTGGCATATAGAATTCAGTGTATTAAGCTGGCTTTATTAGAGCACATCTGTAAGGCTGGCACTCTGGGAGGCAGAGGCAGGAGGGTCACAAGTTATAGTCCAGCCTGAGTGACTTACTGTAGTTCTGTCTCAAGGTATAAATTGATCTGGGGAGCCATGCATGGTGGTGCACAACCTGTAATCCCAGTTCTCTGGAGGCTGAGGCAGGAGTATCATTGTGTGTTTGAGGCCAGCCAGGGCTACATAGTGAGCCCAAGGTCAGCCTGAACTGCATAGTGACATCTTGTCTCAAATACATACACATGTGTGTTCACGCGCACATGCACACAGGACCTGGGGATATAGCTCAGTACAAAGGCCTATTTCTCTCTCTCTCTCTCTCTTTCTCTCTCTCTCTCTCTCATACACACACACACACACACTTCAATGGATTAACTTGTATTCACTTGCTTTAATACCACCTTAGGTAATATGGGATAAAATAAAACCTGTATGTGTATTATATTTAAAATATCAACTTCTGAATACTGATTTCTTGTTATACCAGTGGTCAGAAAATTATGACAGCAAGCTAAATTTGGTTTATGGCCTATTTTTGTGTGGGTCTGAGTAATAAAAACTTTCTAACATGTTCTTAAAGAGTTGCAAGGAAAAATAAAACAAAAGCAGAGAATGTGTAACAGAGATTATGTGTGCCTTCAAGGCCTGAAATACTTTCTGATTGACTCTTATAGGAACTGTTGGTTCCTTTCAAGTCATTCAGGCATTTCAGTTTTGAGGACTGGTGAGAGCTGTGAACATTTTTTTGGGAGAATTTTTGGAGAATATTTACTGAAATTCTGTCTTGGAACTGGGGAGGGTTTAGTTTTAAATATGTTTAGCAGAACTTAGCAGAATAAATGAAGATATAAATAAGAGTTATGTCAGGTAACTTGAAATTTATATTATTTCAAATAGAAAATGACCATAAATGATAGCACTTGTTAAGAACCTACCTGTTTATAAAACACATTGTAAAAATTAAATTGCCTAAAGACTTATTATTAGTAGTTTTAGTGTGTGTGAGTGTGTGTATGACATTATGCTTATTTTCACAGAAGGGAATTGTGTGCTTAGTATTCTGTGATGTTTTTTCTTAGTCATTTAAATATCATTTCTTATGTGCATATCTCCCATTAAGTACCATATCTATGTCTAAGATCCTCATGTCCGTATAATATAGTCTAGTTAATTCTTTATTAGAGATTGTGTACAATTCCGTGATTTAAATGAGCTTCTATAAATTTTTCGTGTGTGTGTGTGTGTGTGTGTGTGTGTGTGTGTGTGTAACAAGGGATTGAACTCAGGCCCTTGTGCTTGCCAGGAAAGCACTTACTCCACTGAGCTATTTTCCCAGCCCAACAGCTGTGTTTTTTTGGTGTTGGGGGTTGAACTCAGATCCTTGTGCTTGCCAGGCAGGTGCTTATGCTGCTGAGCTATCTCCCTGGCTAAATTTTTTCTTAATTTTTCACTGTCAGAAACATGTTGCAGCGAGTATTATTTGAAAAGATAAAATGTTGGTAGTTGTTATGTTTTTTATTTTAGTTTCAAATTTTCTTCTGGTCTTATTTAATTTGTGTTTTGTTTTGATTTTCACTAATATAAATTTCAGTGTGACACTAATATAGTGTTGGGTCCGGGGAGTTGGCTCAGTGGAATAAGCACTTGCCTGGCAAGCGCAAGGGCCTGAGTTCAATCCCCAGTTCCACCAAAGTAAGAAAAAAAAAAAAAACACAAAACTGATATAGTGTCAGTGTGATTAGATGGTATTTAGTGTGTGTATCAATTGTGTTGTGGAGAACAGTGATGCAAACTGGACATGTGATACAATGTTATATGGATAATGTTTAGAAAAAATAAACTTAGTTTACTGAGGTACTTTGCTTGAACATTTATGTTAGATTTTTATTTGTAGTTATTCATACTAATTGTCTTTTTTTTTTTTGTCTTTTTTGAGACAGGGTCTCACTATGCAGCTCAGGCTGGCCTTAAGCTCACTTTGTAGCTCAGGCTGGTCTCGAACTCACAACAATCCTCCTGCCTCAGCCTCCCGAGTGCTGGGATTACAGGCCTGCGCCACCACGCCCGGCTACTAATTGTCTTTTCACTGTTCATGCCTGTATAGGCATTGTAGTTCCTAACCCCCAGGTCCCTGTGAAGGGGATTCAATCAAAGCTTTTCACAGTGAGCTGTTATCTTAGGTACACTCTTCTTCTTTCTTCTTTCTTCTTTCTTCTTCTTCTTCTTCTTCTTCTTTTTTTTTTTTTTTTTTTTTTTTTTTTTTGCACAACTGGGGATTGAACTCAGGCCCCTGGTGCTTGCCAGGCAAGCACTTAATCTACTGAACTATCTGGCGCCCCCCACCTTCTTCTTTATCTTTTTTTTTTTTTTTTCTTTTTCTTTTTTGACACGGGTCTTGCTGTGTAGGATAGCCTGGCCTTAAATTTACTGTGTAGCCCAGGCTTGCCTGGAACTCTACCAAACCTGGGTCCTGCCTGGTTTTTAAATTGTTACTTGGAAACAGGGCCTTGCTAAGTTGCCCAGACTAGACTCAAACCTTTGATCTCTTGCTGTAGCCTTCCAAAGTGCTGAACTTATGTTGCAAATCTTTTTGTAGCTGGATGTGGGCAGTATACAACTATAATACCAGCACTTGGGAGGCTGAAGCAGGGGGTGTTGCTTGGGCTATATGGTGAGTTCAAGGCCAGCCTGGGCTACATAAGACTTGACTCAAAAAACAAACACTAAAATACTTTTTCTTTTAATACTTCAAGGTACCTTTATACATATGAATGTTAAACATGTATAATAATGATAGTAAACATGTCTGATTTTTTTTTTTTTTCCTAAAGAGATATTAGTGGCAGGGAGCTTATAAGTAGTTACGGGTTTAGGGCTGAGGGTGTAGCTTAGAAGGAACATGTGCTGAGCATGCATGAGACCCTGGGTTCATTCCCCAGCACTTGGATAATGAAGGAATGAAATACAGTTACTGCTGTTTGTGATGTCTTTCTACTATACCCATCCTGTTAAGGGTAGTAATAGGCTGGGGAGATGGCTCAGTGGAATAAGCGCTTCCCTGGCAAGTGCAAGGGCCTGAGTTCAATCCCCGGTTCCACCAGAAAAAAGGGGGGGGAGCAGTAAATTTAAAATTTTCCATTTTTATTCTTCATCTGTAAACTTAATGACACAGTAATGAGTTTTTGTGTGTGGCACTTTGAAGAATGTCATAAAATTTTGCACATTCTTATTACAACCCCTCACATTTATAAAATTTGCTGAAGTACTAAAATGTTTCATTCATTCATTCATTCATTCATTCATTCATTCATTCATTCATTCATTCATTTGAGACAAAGGTCTTGCAAGGTTCAGGGTGACCTTGAATTCACTGTGGAGGCTGGCATTACAGTGCTGCATAGCCAGACTTACTTTATTTAATTGGGCTTTCCCATAGTGGTAGTCCTCATTATTTGTGGATTCGCCACTTGGAATTTTGCCTGCTGGAATTTATTGTGAGTCTGCAATCAGTAATCCTCTGGATTTCATTCCTGTGTGTGGGGTAGTGAGACTTGGAGCTGCATCCTGAGTAGGCAACAGCCTGCCTTGTTCTCAGCCTGTGCTCTATAAAGGTGCCCTTATAGATGTGGCTAGTGAGGTGGGATTTTTGGTTTGGGTTTTTTCCCCCTCTTTCTGTTTTTGTTGCTTTCACTATTTTATGGTGTCCCCAAGCATTGGGCTGAAATGTGAGTATAGGAGGATGTGATGTGCCTGAATGTAAGAGACACTTGTGTGAAGTGGGCTTCACGCAGTCAGGAGATTATTTATGTGTCGGTGGCTGGGAGGTCAGTGTTAATGCATTAGTAATGTATATTAAATAAAATGTCTTCAACTCAAAACACAGAAAACAAGGATGTGTGTTGATTGGTTCATGAAAATATTAGGACCAGAGGCCTATAGGACCCTACCTTGTGTTTACCCTAGTAGCAATGATTCCATATTCACCATTTCAGTGGCTTAGTGACTTCATAGACTATAACTGCTTCAAATAACGATAATTGACTGCATGTGAAGTATAATTTGATTTGAATACTACTATTCATGAATAAGACATTTCATGGTATATATTCATACAGAATTACAAAATGAATTCATAGTATAAAATTGTCATACAAAATTACAAAATGAATATATAGTATAAAATTGGTATGTAAATAGGTTTCCAATTTTTTATCATAAAATTAAAATAAAAGCAAACATTTTGATTATTCATAAAAAAGATTTCACCATGAAGTAATTTATGGCAGTTTGTTAACTAAGTAAATGTTTGTTGCAGTAGAATGCTTAGTGAATTTGAAACTAGTAAAAAATGAGTGTGTGTAATTTGGGGAGTTGAAGATGAATATAAAAAGTTATGTTTTTATAAATTCTTTGTTATTAAGAGATTAGTTCTGTACTTCATTAAATGAAGTGGCCACATTTGCCAGTTTTTGTTTGCTTGTAGTTTTGGTTTTCTTTTTCTTTTTGTTTTCTTCTTTTTTTGTCTTTTTGAGACAGAGTCTTGCTATGCAGTTCAGGCTGGCCTTGAGCTCACTTTGTAGCTCAGGCTGGCCTTGAACTCATAGTGCCAATTCTGCCTCAGCCTCCCAATGGTGGGATGACTGGTGTGCACCACCACTCCTGGACACACTGTGGAACTTAATTTCTTGTGTGGTTCACTGTTGTGAACCTAGAAAATTGATGTTTTCTTTTTTTGGGGGCAGAACCGAGGATTGAACTCAGGCCCTTGCACTTGCCAGGGAAGTGCTTATTCCACTGAACCATCTTCCCGGCCCCCAAAATCCATGTTTTCTGAATAAATGACTTCCAGCATTTTTTAAATTTTGGATGTACATATATTAAGAATAAGCAGTTACTGAACTCTGTTTTGGTTATTTGATCACAGCTATCACTTGAGTCTAGAAAAGTGATAGGTAAATTTTTTTCCCTTTCATAGTGACCGTATGCATTAGATTTAACTATAAAGATGTTCACATAAAAGTCCGGGGCTTGACATGTGCTAAGTATGCACTGTACCGCCAAACTGCACCCCCAGCCTTGTTATTATTTCTTTAAAACTGAATAATTTGAGTTGTTCAGTTTGGAGCCTTGCATCACATATGTCTGTGTGTATCTCTGTTTGTCTTTTTGACAGTACTAGCGATTGAACCCAGAGGTTTTGTACTGAGCTATGACCTCAGACCTTTTTTTTTTTAATGTTCTATTTTCTATTTTGAAGCAGGGACTTGCTAAGTTACCAAATTGCCCAGCCTGGGTTTCAGTTTGTAGTCCTCCTACCTCAGCCTCCTAGAGTGTGGGCTTATTGGCATTAGCCATTATGTCTGGTTTGGAATCATGCATATGTTATTCTTTCTGCTATTGCTGGTTAACTAGAACAATTATGAGGTAAAACAAAGTTGTTTGAAAAGTAAAATTTTTCTGTATTTAATTTTGCCTGTCTGTATCCAAATCCCCACATCTCTTCCCCCAGTTGAACTCAGGACCTTGTGCTTACCAGGCAGACACTGTGCTTCTGAGCTATCTCTGGCTGTTTGTTTGTTTGTTTATTGGTGTGTGTGTTTTTGAAACAGGGTTTTGCTGTGCAGGTCAAGCTGGCCTTGGACTTGGCACAGTCCTGCCACAGTCTCCCAGAGTGCTGGGGTCACAGACTTATACTGTTATGCCTAGCAAATCCCATTTTTCTTTTTTAAAATATGATATTATTTATTTATTCTTAAATTAGTTTTTATTGATACTTCTTAGATATACATAGTGATCATATTTGTCGCAGAGAACTTGATATAACTTTATTTTTCCTCATGCCCCTACCCTCCCTTCAATGCCTCCTCCCTTCTTTTGTTTCCATGTTTTTTCTTCTCTCACATATTTTACTTTTACCTTCTTCCCTTTCACCCTATGTTCTCTCTTGTTCCTCTCCCTACCTGAATGTTTTCTTCCTGTTTCATAACAGAATCCTTCTCTTATGAGGTTCATTTCAAATGCTATTTTTATTTTAGTTTATTTTTTTGTGGGGGCGGTACTGGTGGTGCCAGGGATCAAACCACTGGCCCTGTGCTTGCCTAAACTTGCCTAAACAGGGGCTTTAGTTAGCTGAGCTTTCTCACCGGCCCCTGTGTGTGTGTGTGTGTGTGTGTGTGTGTTTGTGTGTGTGTTATTTCTTTACTGCTAACAAAATACCAAAGTAATCTAAATGTATGACAAACATGGTAAACTAATTCCTAGGGAAAAATATTGCTGTTAAAATTCCATTTATGATTATTATAAATACTGTGACAAAGTTCTTATATGATAGCACTTTTTTAAAGAAAATGAAAGAATTTATATATATATACTAACAGATCTGTACAAAATTTGTATTAAAAAATGACAGAATTTGTTTCAAAGGCATTAGGATTCCATTTTTATATTTTTTCCTGTCTTTATTTTTGTTTTAGTTTATTTTAAATAGAGTATAATAAATTGATAAGACATTAGAAATTTTTAAAAATTAGAATTTTTAAAAAGAGTATAGAAATTGATAAGACATTGCAGTCCTCGCTATAGTTGTTCAGATCATGGATATCAGCATACAGAATTAGTCAAGGTGAAAACTCTAAATATTAACTGCTGTTTTCAAAAAAACTGATGGAAATTATGAGTGTAGTCATCTCAGTCATCAAATGCTATTTTTTTTTTTTAATCTTTCTCATTAGTCTTAGACTTCATTGTGTCTGTTTATTCCTTCCTTGCCCAGTACCAGTTTCACTTGGCTACAAGCTGTAACAGTTTACCTTTTAGCTGTTGTGGTGGTGTTGTTCCGTAAAATAATAAAGCCTCTGTAGTACTTATCGGTATACTCTCCACTAGCTAGATAGCAATCTGTTACATGGTAATTCAGTAAACATTTATGAGTTCTCTTAAGTCATGGTTGTCTTTATGTTTTTTATTAGAACATCTTTGTAGTGCATAATGATTATGTTCATTGTAGGGAGTTGGTACATATACATGACATACTTTTTTTATCCTATTCCCCTTCCTACTTCGTTGTCCATCTCTTGGACTCTTGATTTTTTTTTTTTTTGTAATACATGTTTGCTCCCTGTAGGGAGTTGGTGCCTGTACACAACACATCACAGCCCCTTTAATCTTATTTCCTTCTCCTCCCCCTTTTCTGTGTCTCTTAGTTTCTTTCTGCTTCCCACATGCTAAAGATCTGTCTCACTATTTCTCATTGTCTGTTTTTAAGTTTTTTAATATAATTTTGGTTTTTCATATGAGAGAAAGTGAAAGATATTCAAGTTTGTGTGTCTAATTTCACTTAACATTATGGTCTCAAGGTGAATCCATTTTCCTATAAATGACTCAAATTTATCCATTATGGCAAAGTAGTGCTCCAGTGTGTGTAAACACTCAATTTTCTTTATCCAGTCATATGTTGATGGCCATACAAACTGTTTCTAAGATTTAGCTGTTATGAGTTGTAAACATGGGTGCGTGTGTACCACTTTCCAGCTCATTTTAATAGGAGAGATTGGGAAATGTTTTATTTCACTTGAGTAGGATTTTTTTGTTTTGGTCAGAACTGCGGATTGAACTCAGGCCCTTGTGCTTTTCAGGCAAGTGCTTATTCTACTGAGCCTTCTCCCTGGCCCCTACTTGAGTAGGTTTTGACCATTTTAACACACAAACACAGTCAAGGCATATTACTTCTCCCATCATAAACAGTGACCATAATTTCCATAGAAATTTGTGGCTTCCTTTAAAGAAGCTTTATAAAAAATCTAGTGTTCTTGTGAGTTACCTATGTGTCTACATATGTGTTTGTATTTCTGATTTTATTTTTGAAAAAGAGAACATCTAATGCTAGCTGACTCAACCTAGCAGGATCCTGCCTACACACATTATTAATCCATTGAAATGATAGGACACAAAAAAATTGTAATCTTCATGCTTTGTTGAGTACCATATGTTTGATTTTTTTTTTTTAATGTCTAATTTGCATCATATACCACTTTTGGTGTTGAAGTGTAGAAATTATATAATTATCGAAGTACAAAAAAATCTTTGGATGATATGATAATGATTACTTGATATTTTATTTTAATCCTTAATATTGTCCTGTTTAGTATAATACCTATACAAGCTATTTCTATTTATGTTTATTGCTTAAATTGGCCTTTTTTTTTTTTTTTTTTTTTTTTTTGGCAGAACTGGGGATTGAACTCAGGCCCTTGCACTTGCCAAAGAAGTGCTTATTCTACTGAGCCATCTCCCTGGCCCCTGAACTGTAGTGCAATGACAAAAACAGTGTTTTTGTGATTACTAAATTTTTTAGGATATTGCTTTGATTTAATTCCAGTTTGAATAAAATTCATGACTAGTTGTATTTCTATTTGTTACTGAGTTAGTTACTTTTACCTTTCTTGGCTCAGGTAAATTTTCAAGTAGAAAATACACACTCAGTATAGTGTTTTTAAGTATTCTAGTAGTTTAAATTATTTCAGAGGCTAAAACGTAGAGACCAGTCAGCTTTGCATTCATGTGGAGTAGTCATAGGAAGGCTTGCTAACTCATCTTGTGTCTTTATCTTTTGTTTTTTGGTTCTGGGAATTGAACCCAGGTCCTCCCACACAGTAGGTAGAGTCTCTGCCACTGAACTGTATCTCCTGCCCGCCCTGCCTTATTAAACCAAGTTATCTTCTCAAGACATAATTTTCCTTTTTTAACATTTTTAAAGATTTTAAGCAGTGTCACCTTTTACTGTGGGTTTCAGATTTGAAAAGTCAAAGTACTGATTTTGAGTGTGATTTTAGTGTTCTAGTTGGTTGCTTTGTTCTGAATAGTTGTTTCCCCTCAGAATCCACATGTTGAAATTCAGTCTGCAGTACAATGCTGTTAAGAGGGGAGGCCTTTAGGAAATGATTACAAATTGTGCCCTTGTTAGAGAGAGAGGCCTATTTGCACCTTCTACTATGTGGGAACGCGGAGGGAAGACACCACTGTAAGGAAGGTTCCTTTACTAGATGCCAAAGGACTGACCCTTGATTTTGGACTTCTCATTCTCTAGAACCAGAACTCTGATCAATAAATTTTTGTTCACATAAATTACCCGCTCAAGGTATTTTATAGAATAGCTCAAATAGGGGCCGGGGAGATGGCTCAATGGAATAAGTGCTTGTTTGGCAAGCACAGGGCCCTGAGTTCAATGCCCCGTTCCACCGAAAGAAAAAAAGAAAGAATAGCTCAAATGGACAAAGACTCTTCTTAACCAGTCCATTCACAACAACCAGTAGTTAATGGATAAAAATGAGGAATGATAAAAATGATACGTGATAATTAAAAAAATTTTTATGATGCCTGATTTCCTAGTTTTTGCTTCTCTAATATAGGAAGCAAATTTAAATATTTGTCAAAGAATTTGAATACAGAATCTGATGACTACGTTTTCTCTCTGAATTTGTATTTTTAAAGCAAATTGCCTTAATCAGGTATTTTCAGAGCTTTTAACTTCCTTTCCATAAAACAGCAACTCTCTCCTTTTGCATTTGTATTTCATCCGTTTTTAAAGATGTCATAAGCTGTGTAGCTACAAGTGTGACTACCTTATTAGATATGATCAAGAAATAATTGTGAATTTTACATTGCCATTAACACCCCCCCCACCCCCATACACATACTTCTGCTCCCTTGGAACAGAGGAATCTCTTCAGTTTTGCCTTTCTGGAGTAGTTCCAGAAGTATTTCATGTTGTTTAGTTGCATTGTGGCTATTTTGATATCTTAAATTGATTGAACTCATTTACCCTTCATGGCTGATGTTGGAGAAGAGCTAGGAGTTTCATACTGCCGTGAAACATTGATCACCATGGATCAGGACACACCATAATGTGTTTTGTTTGACAGAAACTGCCATAAATGTTTGATCAGTGAGGAGTGTTAACAAAATATGGTGAATGTTTAGATTTAAAATTTTATATATAGTGAAAGACACACTGCTATTAATCCCCCTCAAAATATTTTCTTTCCATGCTTCAAGCATACTGATCCATTCTGTTATTTCTAGCATTTTTACTGTAAGACACATTTTAAAAATTAATGTATTTCTGTATCATTTATATTTTTTATTTTCTTTGAAAAATAAAAAAGTTTAAACAGTCACTGTATCTTTCTATCACTCCTTGTAAATAGATTTGAGAAGCTGGGCCTAGTGGTGCATGCCTGTAATCCCAGCTGCTAGGGAGGCTGAGGTACGAGAATTGAAAATTAAAGGGTAGCTGCGCAATTAATAAGACCCAGTTTGTTAAAAGAAAGGAATGGGGCTGTATCTCAGTGATACAGTGTCCCTGGGTTCAACCTCTAGTACTACAAAAACAGCAACCAGAACAAACACCTGTGGTTTGATAGCTGTGGTACGTGAAATGGTATACGCAGAGATGTCTCGGGCCACTGGCAGCTCGCTAGAGCATCTGCCAAGAATTTTTCCAGGGGAAGGGAGAGCATCAGTTAATTGGATTAGTTGAAATGTAGGTGAAGAGAGCTTCTACTAATTTCTTTATACCATTCTTATTTAATTCTTGGAAGACAGTTCACTTTTTCTCCGAGAATAATTTAAAAGCTTGCTTTTTTGGGGAAATAGCATGGGTCATTATTATGATTCAGGTTTTGTGTGTTGCTTGTGAGATGGGGTCTGGCTGAATAGCCCAGACTGGCCTGAATTTGCTATCCTCCCGCACTCCTGAGTGCTTGCTGAGATTATAGGCATGCCCCATCATGCCCAGCTGCAAATTAGATTTTTGTGTCTTTGTTTTTTTTTTTTTTTAAGTTTTATTTATTTATTTTTTTCTTTTTAGATTTTTGTGTCTTTGATCATAAAATTTTACATTTGCATTCTTTGTTGAACTCTTCATTTAAATCTCTGTCCCCTTCCCCATCCATCTCATTGTCCCTCTCCCTGTCAAGAGTTTAATTTAAAAATAGATACATGGCAAGATAAAGATAGCAGTACCTGCCTGTTATCCTAGCACTTTGGAGGATGCAGGACCATGGATGGCTATCCTGGGCTACGAAGCAAGTTCAAGACCAACCTGAAATACGTAGTTAGACCCTGTCTCTCAAAATGAAACAAATGAAATTTAATTTAATAAAAATAGGGATATATACACATACAAACATACACATAGCACTTGGGTTTTGCCTTAGCAAAAGAGACAGTAGATTTAAAGAGTTAAAATGATCCATTTTGTCTTTTATGCAGTTATGAGTAAGGTTTCTGCTGTGTCTTAATAACATTGGTTGCTAGTATTTTCTGTCAAGGGCTCCACAGTTTCCTTCTCTCATTTGTTATAATTCAGTTGTCCTTTTTCCACTTGTCTTATAACCAGTGTCTGGAGATCAGGTGATGCAGAGTCAGGGATGCAGGCTGAATGCATATTCAAAAGGACATTTGAAGCTTTTCATGATTTCACTGTACTCTGCTTTTAGAAAAAGTTGCCTTCTAACAATTCCACTTAAGCTGTGCTCTTTGAATTTAGGGAAATCAAAAGCACTGATTTTTCTGTAGGTGGGTTTCTTTTCTAGAAACTATTCTCATTTGGCAGCAATGGTTTCTGACCTTCAAAACAGAATCTATTTATGTGTTCTAAATCTTATAGCCCTTTGTAAATTTTTTACTCCAATAGTTTTATGTTTTTACTAGTGTTTACATAGTTGTCTAGAATTTGAAGGGTATGTGTGTACTTGAGTGTAATCTTGGTAACTAATAATGATAAGATTTGTTTTTTGGAAAGGAACCGATTGAATCAGTAAAAGAACCCTTTTATTTAATTGTAAATATGAACTAAGAAATTTTAATTTGTCAATCTGGCATAGCGATGCATACCTATAAACTCAAAGCTCTGGGAGGCTGAGACAGGATCATGCATTCAAACTCAGCCTGGCCAATCACAACATTTTCCAAAAACCAATACCCAAAAAAAAAAAAAAAAAAAGAAAAAAGAAATTTTCATTTGAGGTAAAGCATTATGATGAAAGCCTGACATAACAATTTCTTGGGAGGCTGAAACAGGAAGATCTCAAGTTTGAGGCCAGCCTAGGCAATTTAGTGAGACCTTGTTTGAAAATAAAAATTTAAGCTGGGTGTGGTGGTACATGCCTGTGATGCTAGGAGTCAGCAGGCTGGGGCAGAAAAATTCCTGGGCTACACAGTGAGTTCAAAGCCAGTTAGAATTGCACAGCAAGACTCTGTCTCAACAAAACAAAACATGAAAATAAAAATGTTAAAAAGGGGTTTAGGAATGTAGCTTAGTTCTGTAGTATTTATGTCACATGTGACGCCTGGGTTTCGTCTCCCACAGTGCCAAATGCAAAGAGTGATGGACAAATACATTTGGGCTGACAAAATAGCTCAGCAGTCTATAAGTGCCAGCTTAGGCAAGTGCAGGGGCTTGCGGTTCGATCCCCAGCACCACATGCTGTGCCAGTGCTGCCCCCAGGGCTGGCTGAGCTGACCACAAAAAAAAAAAAAAAAAAAAAAAAAAAAAAAATTAGTGTCTGAAGTAAATAACTAGATTAACAGAGAAATCCAGCTAACCAGGAGCCTAAAGCAAGAGGATTCTATCTCTTGGGCCAGCTATGTAGTTCAGTGAGTCCCTGTTGCAAAATAATTTTTTTTTTTTTAAAGGGCAGGTTTCTTTTGTAGTGGGTTCAGTCCTCAGTACCAGAAAAAAAGGTCTAGAGGGATCCTTTGTGTAAGCTCTTGCTGAGATGGAGTATGAAGATCAGATATCTGGTATACACATGTATGTGATGGAAATGGAACTTTCAGAATTTTCAGGTGAGTTCTGCCTCTCCTTTGGCCTAGCCCCCTCAATACAGATTGGATTGCCAAACAATTGGAGTGCTAGAGGTCCTGGTTTGGCATTCATGAGATATGTAGGATGATTCTACAAAGGGGAAACTTAATTTTGGGAGTACATTTTTTCTGTTGTGGCAAGCAGAAGCACCAAAATGACACCCAGATTTATTTATGTCAGTGGGCACTGATCGGGGTCATCCCCCAAATATCAGGCCCTGATTCCTAGTGGTCTAGGGCTTATCTGAGACAAACAAGCAGGAAGTACAGAGGCAGCATGGCTTGTGAGTTGGGGATTGATTCTTGCAATATGCATCATAGTGACTGGCAGTATCTTAAGAGCCAGAAGCAGCCTGAACTGCAACAGGAACTATTACCTGGGCAACTAAGAAAGATCTTTTTTGTGTAATATCTGGCTGATTAGAAGATAAGCCATTCTCTTTTCTGAGCCATACTTTTAATTTTGAGAATGCTTACAAATGATCACTGCAACTTTTAGGTGGAGATTAGCTACTCTAATTTTTTGATACTACTAGCTAAATTTATTAAAACCGGAATGTATGTAAGTTTTAGATGTGCCAAAGAAGGTGTTATCACAGTGAAAAATAAACTGGATTTTGAATTTGGTATAGTATTACAGTTTAACAATTTTAAAATAAATTTTTGTTATTTGCTTTTGAGGCATTCTCACTATATAGCTCAGGTTGGCCTTGGACTCACTGTGTACCCCAGACAAACCTCCTTAGTGATCTTTCTGCCTCAGCCTCCCAAGTGCTGGGATTACAGGCGTGTGCTACCATAAGAGTTCAGGAAGATCACTATGAGTCTGAGTTGCATAGTGAGACTGTACCAAATGAATAAATACAAGATTTTCAATTTTGAGACCTCTGACTTTGTCCTTTTTCAAGGTTGCTTCGGTTAATCAGGATCCCTAGGAGATTTCAGATGAATTTTGGGATCTTGAAATATAGCTTGTGCTGAACCCATAGATTGGTTTGGAAATTAAACACTCGTAAGCTTTCTTAGGCCATCAGCATTATCAATTGTTTGTTTTCCTTCAGCCATGCTTTGTAGTTCTCAGTACTTAGTGTTTTGCTTCCTTTAGTTTATTCCTAAGTATTACATTCTTTTTAATGCTATCAAAAATGGAATTTTCTTGAATTCATTTTAAACTTGTTCATTATTAGCATATAGAAACACTGCTGATTTTTGCATGCTAATTTTATATCTTACAAATTTCCTGGAATTTCTTATCATAATAGTTAAAAAAAAGAAACTCTTTAGGGTTTTTCTACATGTCTTACCACCTGGAAATGAAATAATTTTGATATTTTTAATTTTTTTTATTACTACTGTGACTACTACTAGTAGTCTTTTTGAGATAGGGTCTCTTGCTAAACAGTTCAGGCTGGTCTTGAGCTAACTTTGTAGCCCAGACTGGTCTCAAACTTGCAACAATCCTTGTGCCTCAGCCTCTAGAGATTACAGGAGTACACTACCATATCTGGACAATTCTTTAAAATTTGGATGCCTTTTATTTCTGTTTCTTACCCTATTGCTCTACCTAGGACTATCATCAGTATTGTGTTTAATAGAAGTGGCAAGAACTATTCAGTTTTTGATCCTAGGAAGAAAAGCTTTTAATCTTTCATCATTGACTACAATGTTAGGTGTAGGTTTTTCATGTATGGCCTAGTTTCATTGTAATGGTATTGAGAGTTTTGTGAAAAATATCCCACTTTTCTGCGTCAAGTGGGATATGCACTGTTGTTGTTAATGTAGTATATTACACTGATTGAATTTTTAAAAAATTGTTTATTTATTTGTTACAGGGTCTCACTATGCAGCTCAGACTCGTAGTGATACTCTTGCTTCAGCCTTCCCAGCACTGATATTATAAGCATGCCCTATCATGCCTGGTTATAATGGCCAGGATGGCATGTTCAGGGTTCCAGGGATGGCATGGCATGTGGCACGGGGATTAACCCGGGTCCTTGTGCTCGCTAGGCGGTTAGACTGCTGAGTTATCTCCCCAGCCCAAGAGTACTCATCTGGTTCTTTAGCAACTATTTAACAGGTGATTGGCATATATATCACTCTCAGCTCACATGTAGGTAAATTTTTGCTATTAAAAGTGGTGCTTGAGAATGTCAGGCTTTTTTTTTTTTTTTTTTTTTTTTTTTTTGAGACAGAGTCTTTCTATGTAGTTCAAGCTGGACTTAAACTTTAGAATCCTTGCCTCAGCCTCCTAAGAGTTTAGGCTACAGCTGTGACACCACCCATCCATACTTGCAAAGTACCAGTATTTTTATAACACAATTCCTAACTTGGAGTGTTTATTTAAAATTTTTGTTGAAGCTATCTGGAGTTTCATTACAGAGAAAGGTTTGTGCTGTTTTGTAGCCCCACTGTTTGTTTTTACCCCTATCCCTTCAACTGTTTGTTACAAAAGCGTTTTTATCCATCAAAATTAATAGATAAAAGTTTATAACTTGTACTTGTTCTGCTCTTGTTGCTTTTTGTGGTGCTCAGGATCCAAACTAGATCCTTGTGCACAGCGGGCAAGTGCCCTGCTCCTGAGCTGCTTTAATTTGAGAAATGTAGAAGCTTGATTGATTAACTCAGCAGTTCTATATCCCAGCGTATAGAGGGCATTCCTGAACCTTCAGGATGTTGTAATGGTTGATTCATTGTGTCAACTTGAGAAGTTTTGAAGTTTAAGCACCTCATCAGAGCACGAGGGTCCTCTCTTTGTAAATGTCCTGTTCCTGTGCTAGAGGAGGGCATGGGGATGGTGTGAGTGTTGCCCTACCCCACCGCAGGAGGTCTGCATGCACTAGAGGTGAGGAAGAAGTGCTCTCCCACTCTTCTTGCCCTTGCTGTCTACTACTCTAACTGTTGCCCTCTGCCCTGCCACCTGCCTTGAAGCCAGCTGATCACAGACAGAAACCTCCAGGAGCCAAATCTTCCCTTCCTTAATCTCCGGCATCAGGTATCTTGTTTCAGGAAGGAGAGAAAAGTATTTAGTTTAGCTGCATTTCAGGCCCACTTTAGTTTTAGTTTAAATCTCTTAAAGGTGAGATCTTTTTTCCCTACTGTGTTTATGATGGTTATGTGTATGTGTATGGTTTTTTTCCTTTTTAATTGCTCATTGAATTTACCCAGTTACAAATTGAGTGTTAGTCAGGTTGTGATGTCACGAATCTATAGTCTCAGCACTTAGAGGTTGAGAATTGCTATGAGTTTAACGGTAGGATAGCCTGAGCTACCCAATGAGTTCAAGGCTAATCTGAACTGTATACAAGCAAAACCCTGGCTTTAAAAAAAAAAAAAAGCAGAATTTGGTTATTGGACCTCTTCGTATAATCTGTAGAATTAAGACTTTTAGCACTTTGTGATGTAAATTGGAATTTTTCACATTGTCTTACCTTGACAATGATGATTGATACTTTTCATTTTATTGATGTACATTTTTATTGCTAGGAAATATGACATGGGTTTATGGTAGATGACAGCTTTTCTGTTTACCTGTTTAGGAACATTTTGGTGGTTTATACTTGTTTGCTACCACATGTTACACTTCTGTGTGTATGTACTGAATTTTTCAAATTAGTTTTCACTTTCTCATCATGATCTAGGTTTGTTAAACCAGAAGCATGTTTGGAGAAGGGCATTTAACTTACTGGGATAAATAAGACAAAATGGTCTAGAGTAAAAATGCTCAAGCTTTTACTACTTCCTTAATTATCTATGTTAGCCTCAGTGCCCCATGCTTTAATTTTTTAAGCTAGGATTTCACTCCAGTTGTACTTTCGGATTAACCTCTACAATGTGTCTAACTTTAATCTGAATTTTAAAAAAATACGGTTTTTTTATGATAATAGTTTATCTCATCCTAAGTAAATTAGGTTTCCTATATGAAATTAAAAATACATCCTTTATTGATGCCTAAGAAACACCATAATAAATATTTTACCATTTTACAAATAATCATTACTAATTCATTTATCTTATTTTTGTAATTCAATTTTATTTTCTTTTGAGTAAAAACAAAAACAAATACCACAAACAGAGACAGAGTAACATACAATGCATCTGATACAGATTGTCAAAATAAGAATAGCATCATTACTAATTCAACTCTTTAATCAACATTAATTCAATTAAGGATGATATTTGCTTTTCAAATCAATTTATTTTTTAGTGTATTTGGTATAGGATCTCACTACACAGCTCAGATTTGTAGTGATACTCTTATTTTTAGCCTTCCCAGCACTGGGATTACAGACATACACCACCATACCTGGACTCAGTGGCTGGCTCAGTGCGCCCAAGGGCAGGGCCTACATGACATGTGGTGCTAGAGATTGAATCCTGGTTCCTGCGCTTGCCTAAGCAGGCACTTAGTCCACTAAGCTATTGCGCCAACCCTTCCAATTGCTTTTTATCTTTTTTTTTTTTTTTTTTTTTTTGTATTTAGTACAGGGTCTACATGGCCCAGACTCATAGTGATCCTCCTGTTTCAGCTTCCCAAGTGTTGGGATTGTAGGCATGCACCACCACACCCAATCTTCCGGTTGATTTTTACACGCTAATTTGTATAGATGCATGTGTTTGCAACATGAATATGTGTGAATGTGTGATAGTGCATTCATTCCCAGCAGAGCTAGAAAGGGTGTGTGTGTGTGTGTGTGTGTGTGTGTGTGTGTGTGTGTGTGTTGACAGATACTAAACACTTTACTCACCTTTGACTCCCCATCTAGGCTAAATATTTGTGGTTAAACACCTACTTCTGTATCCATGAGGAAAATACCTTTGCTTCTAAATCTTTTAGATTTTCTGAATTGAGTTTTTTGTAGTTTTGTTTTCCCCTCCTGCTTTTTGCCTGTCTTTAATCTCTTCGCTGTAGCATTTTTCCTCATTATGCCACTCAAAGCTGCCTCCAGTTTCCTTCTAATATTATCTGTAAAAACTTGTCAAAGGAAACAATCTGACCTATGGAGTAAACATCCATGTATTACCTAACTCTTGAGTAGTTGTCTACCAGTTATAATGCGGTATATCACATTTAAATAGACACAGCTGTGAGTGTCTCTATGAGTTTTGCTCCAGCTTTCAATCACTGCTGTTTCCTTGGTTGCACACAGATGAAGGTGGCTTACATTTAGGTGCTGCATTGTGTGAAAAAGCATTATTGGGTATGTAAGGCACCAGCCTCATACTCATATTCAGCATGATGAGATGCTTGCATCAATAAGCACAAAGAATGACAAGGGAGCCATACTCCTTTTCTTTTCCATTCTGCCTTCTTTGGTCTGGCAGGATGGGGCTAGCATTGTTGTTTGGTTATTTGGCACTGTAGGGGAAAGTTGGTTTTGAGCAAGTAGCTGAATCTAAGAAAGCCACTATTGCATTAGAATTTTCCTGGGTTGTCTTCAGTAAGCTAGGCTCATCTTGCACTTCATATTCCTACTACAGTCATATTTGCATATATTTGCTTTTTGTTATCTGGTTATTTATTACTGACAGTGTTTTTCTCTGATAATTGTTCATTGACAGTTTTACTTGAATATGGGCTTTCCTATGGTCATTCCTATCTCATAAGTCCTTCTAATCCTTATCAGGAGGCAACTCATTTCTTCCTAGGGGAAAGCAATCATAATAGCTTGTAAGATTGAGTTCTCTTTAAGCTGTGTTTCAGAAACATAAATCAATATTTACCCAAATGCCTGGACTTTCTTGTTCATCTTGTGAATATAAAATCAGTTATGGGCAAGTGTCAAATACCTAATATTTAGACAAGATATTTATAGTCTTTGGATCCTTTTCTGGGTACATGAATTTAGTTAGTCGCTGAACTTTTAATACTTTATTCCTATATTTGATTGAGGAAAGAAAGGAGTAAAATGGATTTGATAACCCACTACTATTATGGACTATTGAACTATATTGGATTATTTTGCTGAATTGATGCACCTGCAATATTAAAATGGCAGTGGAATACCCGTCTGTGACAAAAATAAACAAAAAAAGGGGATACAAATGTATCTGTATATATAAAATAGGATAGCTCTACAGCTATTTTCTCTTAATTCAGTGGGAAAAAAGATTTGTACTAATAGTGTTTGGACAGGATATCATGTCTTCATCTTGTACTATGAATAACCACTATGAAGACAACAATATGCGGTGTGTTAATTATTAAAACTGTCCCACTAAACAGTTTTGAAACTGTCTCATTGCTATCTGTTTTTCAATAAAATTAATGAAAAAACCAAACAATAACCATAAAAAATGAATTTGAAAGTGGTTGTTGAACTACATCTAAATGTATTTATACAGCTAACAATAATGCATGATAGAAGATTATTATTTATCAACAGGAAGAAAAGATGATGGTAAAGACTTACTCTGGGGGGGATGACAACAAACCCTAAGTATATAGTCAGTAGATTTCAACCTGTGGTGAAATCTTGTAAATTTTTCTTTAAAGTCTAGAATTGTAGACTTTTAGTGAAATCCTTTAAATTAGTGTAGAATTGTAGTTTGGCCAGGAACTACCAAGCACTGTACTTATGTAAAGGAACTTAAACCAGACTCCTAGAAAAACCAACTCTGAAGAACTATTAGAGCCAATTAAAGTCTGCCTAAAACCAGCATAAGTAAGCATACACAGTAATCTGAGGCAGAGCTAACAGATACCACCGGAATCTTTTTTTTTTTTTTGACAGTGCCGGGCTTGAACCTAGGGCCTTATGCATGCTTGGCAAGTGCTGTACTACTAAACTATATCCCCAGCCCACAATTCTTTTCTTGACCTTCTGCTTTTCTTGCCAATTTGTGCCCCATTGTATTGTTTCTTGTGTCAAAATTCTATAGGTAGTTCACATCTATAATCCCAGGTGCTCAGAGGCAGAGGCAGGAGGATGGCAGGTAGTTTGAACAACTTAGCATGACTTTACTTCCAAATAAAACATTTTTTAAAGAGCTGGATATATAACCATGTAGCTCAGTGAGTCCAGTCCTCCCATCCTACAGTGACTTTTGTGTCTTGAGTTCCTCACCTCACCTTCTTTTCTTTTGTAAATCTAGTTAGTCCAAGCTTCTGCTTCAGTTATTCCAGTGAAATTTGCCCTGAGAAGACCATGGGTGCCAAACTCCATGACTCACTTGCAGCTTTCTTGTTTTGTTGGTACTTGACATGGCCCATCAGGTTTTGCTGTAGACTTCTAGGGCATCACAGTCTCTTGATTTTTTTTTTTTTTCTCTTATCTCACTATTCATTGTTTCCCCAGTCTCTTTGCTTGTTCTTCCTCTTCTCTGTCTTTAATTTTAGTCACTCCTTGATTTTGGTTAATCTGAGGCTTTAAACAATAATTAAACACTAATGACCTTAAATTTGTACCTTTAACCAAAACCTTTAGGAGCTCCAGAGTTTCACGTCACTGCTTACTTTCTGTTACTCTTTACATATCTGTCTCATATTTAACCTGTCTAAAATTGAATTCTGTTTTTTTTCTTCCAAAACAAGGCTACCCCTACTCTTTTCTCTCCTGCTTAAGGGCATCTCTTTGTTTCCCCCTAGCTCCTGCCAGGCAAGTTCTCTGTGGAGCTGTTCACTTGGCCCCCATCTGCATCCTTTTCCCTGTGTAGGTCAAAAATTTTGATGTCATCCTTGGCTTGTCTCTGGTTATATGTCAAATCTGATTCATTAGAAAATCATCTTGGAGCTGTCTTTAAAATTATTTAGAATATGTGTCCTTCCCATGATCTTTATTGGACCTGATTTGAGCCACCATTTCTTACTTAGATTATCATATTGATGTCTTTTGCTCCTAACCCATTTATAATTTGTTTTTTCAAATTCCCAGCCAGAGTGTTTCTTTTAAATATAACCTAGTCATATTACTTCTCAGTCCATGGCTTGCCATTGGCTTCCCATCTGACTCAGAGTAAAATCCAGAGTGTTTATGAATTGAACTCTTACTACTTGTTAGTTGTCATTATTGATAATTGTTATTTTTCTTAACTTGCCTCCATTTTGCTGTTTCTCATATATAATTCATGCTTCTGTGTGAGAGCCTTGGCGTGGCTGTTTGTCTTCCTTGCCTGGATTTTCATGTAGCTTCCTGTTGAGGTTTTAATGTTTGTGATTAGACACCTATTACATTCCTTTCAGTATCTGTCACCAGCTCTGCTTTCTCACATTTGTTGCACCGTAAATGCCATAAGGACAGTGGTTCTGGTTTCTTGGTTGATACCTCTCAATTATCTAAAATAAAGTATCTTTTTATTATTATTATTATTTATTTATTTTTTTTTTTTTTGGTGGAACCAGGGATTGAACTCAGACCCTTGAGCTTGCCAGGCAAGCACTTATTCTACTGAGCCATCTGTCCGGCCCCCAGAATGAAATATCTTATTATGTATTACCTAATATTTGTTGATCAAACTTTTGTGAAACAAGTATGTTTTGTTTCTTTTTCTTTGATGTTGATCCCAGTTTTAGGTATTTATGGTTCCTAACAGTTCCTGGAGTCCTTCCAGATTCATATCTAGCTTTTTCGAAAGAAGGAAAGTCTTTTTCCCAGCATTCCTAGCAAAAAAATCTAGGGTTTGCTATGATTGAACCACAGTAAGTGACAAGTTCAGCCCTTGACCAGTCAACCTTGGCCAGGAGAATTACGCTGTACTTTGTGACCTTTGACCATATGATTCAGCTCTAAATTTGGAGATAAAGCCACAAATAAAAATATCTTTTAGGGGAATAGACGCTGTTAACATATACAAGAAATGTCTCCTATCATATATACCGCTGTTTTATAAAATGTCATTCTTGGAGCTGGGGTTGGTGGTGCACACCTGTAATCCCAGCATTCAGGAAGCTGAGGTAGGAGGATTGCTGTGAGTTCAAGACCAGCCTGGGTTATGTAGTGAGTTCAAGGTCAGTTTGATCTACATAGTGAGACCCTGCATAAAAATATAAAATAATCATAACTTTTTGGTACTGGTTTTAACCCCTGCACATTCTTATAATTAAGTAACATGCTGTATTCCATTTTGTAATAAAAAGTACAACACAATTCAGAATTTAAAAAAAGACAGAAAATTCAGAATCACTTCATCAAGTTTTCCTTTCTTCCTTTTATCTCCTAAATTAGATTTTTAAGTACACTAGATGAACTGAAAATAAAGTTAGATGTATTAAAACATACCAGTAGCACCAATACTCTAGAAGGCTGAGGCAGGAAGACCACAAGTGCAAGCTCAGCCAGGGAAATTTAGCAAGACCTCAAAATTAAGATAAATAAAAACAAAAAGACTGGGACTGTAACTCAGAACAAAGGTACTCATTTCAGCCCCTAGTACCATTTTTTTTTTTTTTTTAAAGATACATTTCTTATGCCAATGAGCTATATCCCTGGGCCCTTAAACTTAAGATTTTTTTTTTTTTTTTCCAGTTAAAAAAAGATACATTTCTAGGGCCGGGGAGATGGCTTAGTGGAAAAAGATACATTTCTAAGGAGGCCTGTAAAAATCCTTTTTTTGACTGGAGATACAGCTCAGCAGCATAGCGCTTGTCTGGCAAGCACAAGCTTGTGAGTTCGATTCTTTTTTTTTTTTGTGGAACCAGGGACTGAACTCAGACCCTTGCGCTTGCCAGGGAAGCGCTTATTCTACTGAGACATCTCCCTGGCCCTCTCAATGTTCAATTTCTGATATAAAAATTTTTTGTTTTTCTTCAAACAGGTCTACATTTGAAAAGTATTCTGTTTCCTTTTTTAATGTTGCAAGAGATTTAGACATACAATGCCAACATTTCTCATAGTGAGATCTGTGAGAATGTATCTTAAGCCTGAGTTTAATTCCCAGTACAAAAAAAAAAAAAAAAAAAAAATCTTAGGATATTCTAGAGGGGAATGAGTTACATGATTAAGAAGTTTGGAGAAGCTATTACATAAAATATTTCCCAGAGATTCATGCAGTATCGTATGAAAAACCAAGGTGTGGAAGTATAGGTTGACGGTCCAATAAGTGGCTAACATGCACCGGGGCTTATGACTATTTCTCAGCAGCTGCCGCACCTTCCTCCTCAAAACCCTGAAAAATGCTATAGTAACTAAAGTTGGTGACTTTCCACATTTAATGAACCACAGAGTACTTTTTTATTTTTTGTCTTTTCGAGACATGGCCTTGCTATGCAGTTCAGGCTGGCCTTCAACTCACTTTGAAGCCCATGCTGGCCTTGAACTTGTAGTGATCTTCCTGCCTTAGCCAGGCATGCTTCATGAGATCTGGCTACCTCCTGTCTTTTTAAAGCGTTTATTTTGTTTTCTTCTATTTACCAATTCTTGGATATCCTGTATGTTTTACACCCTAAGTCTTGGAGGACGCATGTATAGGGTTGATCTTAGTTAATTTATTGTTAATGAATAGATTCTTTTATGATTTGTCATTTTTAAAAAAATTGTCCACAAGTTGGGCCATTCTGGAAAATACACTCCCTTGATTGCTCTCAGTGACAGTGCAGAGAATTACCCTGTTTTGTTTGATATGAGGACTGGGAATATGAACTGAGAAGGGAAGCTGAATGTGTTAGGTTCCATACTTAAAATGTACAGTTTAATGACGAAAAATGCAGAAATAGCCAGAGGAAATCAGAAAAAGAGACAGGGGTCATATTATATACAGTATAAAATACTACTATACTTGTGCTTAGACGTACAGGAATTGAAACTGTGCATGAAACTATAAAACTGGTTCCTGTATAAACAGTTAACAAAGAGTGAAAGTTTTGTCATTAAAAAGTAAAGTTTCTACTTTGAAATTTCACAGTGATATTGAAGTCATAAAAGATTTAAGTGCTTAGAAATGAAGATCCGGGAGCTGGGGAGATAGCTCAACAGACTAAGCACTTCCCTGGCAAGTGCAAGGCCCTGAGTTCCACAAAAAAAAAGAAGCCACAACAATATTAGAAAAATATAAGATGCATTTATTATTTATTTTTTTCTTTTATGTATTTGGTACAGAGTCTCATAGCTTGGACTTACAGCGATCTTCCTGTTTCCAGCCTCCTCAGCACTGGACTTACAGGCATGCGCCCCCATGCCCGGTCTTGGTGGCTGGCTCAGAGTGCCTGGGGGTGGGGCCAGCCTGGCCAGCATGGTATGGGGACCAGGAATTGAGGCCCAGGCTTGCCTAAGCAGGCACTTAGTCTGTTGAGCTATCTCGCTATCTTGTGGGTCCTAAGATGCATGTAAGTAAATGCATAAATAATGGGGAGGAAAAAGCATCATTAATGGCAAAATCATTGATCAACACTTATTCCACTAAATGGTAGAATAACTCAGTATTTTTGTAGCATATGACCATATTACAACAGAGTGTGCTGACAGAGCTGCCTAATCCCACTGAGCTGTTCTACAGCATTTCTTGCCATAGACTTTGCTGTCCTAGATGACTTTTGCACTTTCATCTCTCATTAACACTTTTCACTGTTGTCATCCCTTAACTTTTGGGGATGACTTTGCTTGTTTTGTTCCTGGGAAATGGAACCAACCAGAATATGACTTAAAAATTTTGATCACACTTGTATCTAACTCTGCTTCAGCCTGTAATGCTGTTTGTTACTTCTGGGACTGGCGGTAGATTCTGCCTTGTGGGCTGAGACCAGCCCCTTGGCTTAGGTATTAGGTTGACTTACTTGCTCGCTCAAGGATGCACCCGGATCTTTTCCATTTTGTTCTGTATCGTCAATGTGTTGCCTCTTCACTAGTGTACTTGCTTTAACCTGCAACCTTGTTTTAATTTCCTAACTTAAAGACACAAACCTGCAGTACTTTTCTCCTAATTTCCTTCTAATGTATGCTACACCCACCTGATTGTAAATATGTACACGTATGTACTGTGTATGTATAGAAAAAGCCTGGCAGATTAGGGTTTTTCAGCTGTCACCAGGTAGCAGAATTTTATATAATTTTTTAAAATTTGGGGGTGCTGGGGAGATAGCTTGGTGGTCTAAGCACTTTCCTGGCACGCACAAGGACCTGGATTCAGTCCCTGGTACCACATGCTGTGCTGGCCCTGGAACCCAGTGTAGTGGTGCATGCCTGTAATCCCAGAGCTGGGGAGGCTGAGGCAGGAGGATCATTACGAGTCTGAGCTGTGCAGTGAGACCCTGCACCAAATCAATCACTCAATAAGTCAATCTTGGATTGCTCATGTTAACAACAAAAAAGAAAATGAAATTTTTGCAAAAGAGAAAATTAGCATCCCAATTATAGTGCATTTCCTTTCTTTGTCTCTCTTTTTCTTCTTAAGATTGATCAGTTAGCTCAGTTCATAGGTAGTTTGGTCTAGCCCAGTCCCTTTTTTAACCCCACAGGATTTAATGTAGCCTGATAGCCTGCCAGTTGTGAGAGAACAGATGAGTTAGAATGTTTATCATACTTTTAGTTCCATAGCTGCCGACGAGTACATAGGCCCGTTTGCTTAAGTCTACCAAGAGGCTTAGTAAATATGCAAAATAAAATAGCCTAAAGATGAATAGAACAAAGAGGGTTAAACTCAAGGGGAAAAGTGGATAAAAAGCGTAGGCCAACCCACCAAGGAGGGTGTATTAGGAACCTATTGTTAGGATGTAAAAAAATGAAGCTGAAGTTTTTTTTGTACAGCTGACATCCAGTAGCATAGCATGTTGCAGTTTTGTTGTTTCTTAGTGTTTCAGTTACTCTTCTCTCATTGTGGGACAAACACCTGACACCCAAAATGAAGGAAGGAAAGGTTCACAGTCAGTGGATATTTCAGTCCATACTCTGCTGGCTCCAAGGCAGAGTGACACACGATAGAAAGCATCCTTTCATGGTGGCAGTAAAGAGCAAGAGGATCCCAGGGAGGAGTAGCAGCAACAGTGGCAACGGAGAGGAAGTCTGTCTCTTAAATTGCATTCAAACTGTCTGCCGCAGGCTGGGGGAAGTACACACACACACACACACACACACACACACACACACATTCATTTTCTCTCTCTCTCTCTCTCTCTCTCTCTCTCTCTCTCTCTCTCTCTCTCTCTCTCTCTTCAGCAGTACTAAAATCCATAATTCCAGTGGATCATGAGTTAATCACAAACTCTAGAAGTCCCTGCCCCATGACTGCACGAGGCTTTGGGGGGGAGGTTGCAATTAGACACAAACCATACTTAGTAATTTGTGTTCTTATTTGAAATAATTCATGTGTAACTTCTCTTGTACCTCTTAAGAATTAATCCAGATTTTATTTCGAAGTATTGGACATTGTGAAATTCCAGAAATTTAACAAGAAGTTACTAGGTTATTAAGATATACTGTATAAACATAAAGAGCATTGCACTGATTTTTGTACAAGATGGATTTAAAAAATGTGATTAAAAACAGTGTGTACCCTAGTGAAGAATTTTAAAAATAGGGGTTACAAAGAAATCTTTTGTATGGAGATGATATATGGGGTAAGGGGTTTGAACCTAGGAAATGCTGAGCTGAACTGAGCTCTATCCCTAGCTCTTTTATTTTCATTTTGAGACAGATTTCAGTACGTTGTCTAGGCTAACCTCAAACTAGTGACCCTCCTACTTCAGCCACCCAAGTGGCTTGGATTGCATGCATGTGCCACCATGCCTAGCTAAGAAATTAATTTTTAATGCCTACTTTGATCTTCTGGTGTGTAACATGTAAATGCCTTATTCTTCATTTTTTTATCTTGCTTTTTTTCACTTACTATTTTGTGATTGTGTTCTCATGTCACTAGGGATTTTTCTAGAAAATCCCTATTTTTAAAATAAAATTGTTGGTTAAAGCAGTGTGACTTAATATTTGACTTAATATATAACTTTCATTGGAGGAAATATTTTCAGCAGTCTTCTGTATTAAAAGTAATTGGAAGTCTAAGGATGAAACTGTCATTGCAACAATAGTTTTTAAAATACGTAGTTGTCAGGGTTTTGTTTGAGTAAACCAGAGAGAGAAGAGAGTTCATTAACGATTTTAAGACTGACATTTGTCCATGTTCGTTTCCATATTCTCTTAAGACAGCAAGAAGTGTTTTGTAACAGAAAGATGACTATTTTTAGCTTTTCTTTCTGCTGGTGAGGTTGCATAGTGAATATTTTTAGAGCAGTTGAAAGTACAGTCACTTAGATTAGCTCAGTTTCTATCATCACATTCTTAATAACCACGTTTATTTTATGTATCTAGGTTTTACCTTCCACTGTTTTGAGTTTATGTAAATTGCAACATGAATCTTCTGTTTCCTTTTTGATCTAGTTCATCTCTCTGTGGAGCAATATGAAAAAAATAGAAATTTATGAAAATCTTAACTTTTTTCTCTGCATATTTTGTGTAATTTGAATTTCATCTTTTCATTGTAGGCAGTGTTTTTCTTAGAAATGAAATGCTGCTAATTTATACTGAAGGGAGAATGTTGAAAATATCTCTCATAAGATAATAAACATTCAGTATTCACCTGTGGCACTCCCACGGTCATTGCAAGTACTGTAGTTATGGACAGCACTAGGAATTTTGTGTTTCCCTCACTGTCATATAGGATGAAATGAAAATTTGAGTTACTTCTTTACCCGAGACTAGAGTTACTGAAAACAAAGTTATAAGAGTTGAGGCCACACGCAGGCGGTGGGCTTTTGTCCCACAGCCCCACACAGCCAGCACAGCAAATCCCAGGCTTTCACAGGTGCACTTGGGAAGATCTGGTTTATCAGATTGTGGTCGAGTCTGACTTTTGTTCTCCCAGAACAGAACTCAAGTCAGGGGCTTAACTGTTTTTCAAATCCTCTCTTGGCAGAATTACAAATTACTGTATGCTAAAGAACTCTGGGATCTCAAGAATTGGTAATAGCTTTTCAAAACAATTTGGTAATTAATTTAGTCCCATTTCAGTTAGAACAACTAAACACCTCATATTTCTCTGAATGTCAGTGGCATGGTACATCATTCATACCTAAACTTGTTTCATTCTGGCTTCTGCACCTGCCAGCCATGGGCAAGGCTCTAGCTAAGACTTGTTATGTGAAACCCAATTCTTAACTGACCTCTACAGGATTTAACGCTGTCTGTCCTTCCCAGGCATCAGGGATACCATTTCTCCGTGCTTTACCTTTCCTATATCTGGCTATTTGTTCCTTAACACAAACCTTAGATATTGAGCCCCTTTGATTACATTGCCTATCCTTGTGTCAGTACTCCTCTTTACCATTGTGTGTTAGTGTCTTTTTCTTAAATGGTGCCAGGGGTCAAGTCCAGGGCCACTCACATGATAGCAAGTGCTCTAGCACTGAGCCTCCCTGCTCTTAGCCACAGTTTGTTTTGTTATTTTTAAGCAGGGTCTTGCTGTATAGTTCAGGTTGGCCTTGAACTCTCTAGCCCATGCTGGGCTCAAACTTGTAGTTATCTTCCTGCCTCAGCCAACTGCTAGATTTACAAGCATTCATCACAATGCACATCTTTTGTATATTTGCAAGATTTAGGTTTTACCTTTAGGTCTGTGACCTACTGCATTAATTTTTTTATGTTGTGGTAAAATGTGTATAACATAAAGGTTTTCTTTCTTCTCTTGCCTCCTCCCTCTCACTTTGAGTATGCTAGCCATTATGCTGTAGCCCCCTACCCCTTATTGCACAATTTGTAATTGGCATTTTCAGTACCAAAATTCAGTGATATTAAGTTCACAATACTGTTCAACTATTTCTGAATAATGTTATTTGTTTATTTATTTATTTTTATAGTAACAGGGATTGAACTCAGGACCTTGCAATTGCCAGGCAGGCACTTATGCCACTGATCTATCTTCCTGGCACTCTGAACAATTTTAGATCACTGGAATTTGTAATTTTGTACCTGACCTCTTGAGCAATAACTCCTTAACCAGTAACAATGACTACTTGTGTCTTTATTATTATTTTTTAATTTTTTATGTATTTGGTAGAGGTCTCACTATGC
The DNA here is from genome assembly GCA_004027165.1 of Ctenomys sociabilis. Classification (NCBI taxonomy): domain Eukaryota; kingdom Metazoa; phylum Chordata; class Mammalia; order Rodentia; family Ctenomyidae; genus Ctenomys; species Ctenomys sociabilis. Next base: position 50,620 of record PVKA01012269.1, read on the forward strand.
AGCTCAGACTCATAATGGTCCTCCTGTTTTAGCCTACACACTGCTGGGATTACAGGTGTCTGGCACCATGTGTGGTCTTGGTGGCTGGCTCAGTGTGCCTGGGGCAGAGCCAGCATGGCATATAGTAACCTCAGGAATCAAACCCAGGTCTCTGCTTTTGACAAGGAGGTGCTTAGACCACAGAGCTATCTCTGTGGCCCTCTATTTTGTGTCTTTAAGAATTTCCTTGTTTTAAATATTTCATATAAGTGGAGGAATGTATTTTTTGAATCTCCCTTCTCTTAGCATAGTCTTCTTAGGGTTCATGCATGTCATATCATGTATCTAGAATTTAATTTCTTTTTATAGAAAAGCAAGTGATATTTACCACTTGAATTATTCATCTGTTCATCTGTTTATGGAGTCTTGGGTTGTTTTCACTTTTTGTCTATTAGGAATAAAGCTGCTGCAAGCATCTGTTTCATTGTCTTTCACATTGTTTGTTTGTTTTGTTTTTTTTTTATGATACTGGGAATCAAATTCACCATGTGCTAAGCAGGTGCTATGCTGCTGAGGTATCTCCCTGGCTTCCTCTCTCTCTCTCTCTCTCTCTCTCTCTCTCTCTCTCTCTCTCTCTCTCTCTCTCTTTCTTTCTTTCTTTCTTTAGTATGCACCTAGGAGAATTAGTAAGCTGTGCAGTGATTGGGCATAACTTTTAGAACAGTCTGCAGACTGTTTCATAGTGGTACCATTTTGCTTTCCAATAAGGAACATACAGGGCTTACATTTTCTGCACATATGTACGTTTATTATTTTCTGGGCTTCGTTTATCATAATCATTATAGTAGCTGTGAAGTGGTATCTCAGTGGGATTTGGATACACATTATAGTGAACAATATTAAGACTTTTTATGTGTTTATTGAAGTTTGTATTTTATGGAGAAATTTGCCCATTTTAAAATTGGATTGTCTTTTTTATAGTTCTTCATTTATACTGGATATTAATTCGTATCAGTCAGTATATGATTATAATATTTTTTCCTATTCTTAGGTTATCTTTTACTCTTTATAGAAAAATTTTCAGCTTTAATAAAGTCTGATTGGTTCATTGTTTTTTGCCTGAGCTTTTGGTATTCTATTTACAAAACTATTGTCAAATTCCAAGTTCATGAGGATTGGGACTATGTTTTTGTCCACAGTTGTTATGTTTCAACTCTTAAAAATTTAATTTTTGACTTATGAGTTAATATTTGTAAGTAATGAAAAGGGTCTAACTTCATTCTTTTGCTTCTGAATATTCTGTTGTTCTAATACCCTTTGTTGAAAAGATCTCTTTTCCCACTGAACAGTTAATATGCTCTTCAAAAGCCCGTTGACTATAGATAGAAGATCTTACTTTTGAGCTCTCAATTCTATTCCATTGATTTGTATGTGTATCCTTATAGGTTTTTTTATTAAAAACAGGATGTGTTACATATTGTTATGTGCTAAATTGAGAAATCAGATTATTCCTTCTCAGGGATTGCTTTTGCTATTTGTCTAGGACTGCAGCTGTCATGTGTATAGTGACTTTTCCATAATATTTTTTGTGATGTTTGTATGTCCTGTTTTTGTGACTTAAGAAGCTTCTGTTCCATCCCTGGTCTGCCTATTAGTCAAAAGACATTTCGTTTAGATGGTTTGAGATAAGGTCTCCTTATGTAGCCCAGGCTGGCCTTGAATTTATGGTGATCCTCCTGCTTCAGCCTCCTTTTTTTTTTTTTTTTTTTTTTTTTGCGGAACTGAGGATTGAACTCAGGTCCTTGCGCTTGCCAAGGAAGCACTTATTCTACTGAGCCATCTCCCCGGGCCCCTGCTTCAGCATTTTAAGTGGTAGGATTACAGACATTTGCCATCACAACTAGTTTACTGTCCTTTGAGTTTGAAAAATGTGTATAAATTTGCTGATTTCTTACTTAGTTGTTCAGTTACTAAGAGAAAAAATATTGAAGTCTTTCCTCATAATTATGGGTTTGTCACTTTATTTCATTAAAGTTCTGTCAGTTCAGTTTTTTTGTACTTTTTATTATTTTTAAATATAAATAATTTTTTTTTTCCCCTTTTTTTTGGCAGAACTGGAGATTGAACTCAGGCCCTTGCGCTTGTCAGGCAAGTGCTTATTCTATTGAACTATTTCCCCAGGCTATTATTTTTAAAGAATACAAAACAGTGATAAAAGAAAACAGCATTATACATGATACAAGATTTCACTATACAAAGTAATAGGAATCCAACAATGGTTGCTGTATTATGTAATGCTATGTACAAAGTAGTTTTTCAGATTGCCAGATATAAAAGTATAAGTTTTGTTTTTTAAAAAAAATAATTAAGAAGTTATAAAGAATTCAAGAGAGGAAAAAAAATCAGAGTAAAAACAAAAATTATAAGCATTAACTGCTCTTTTTTATATTCATATAATTAGAATTCTCAAAGTAGAAAGGAGTAGGCAATAAATAAAGATTTAAAATTTCTGAATTTAGTTCAAGTTATAATACATTTCTAAGAAAAATGAACTTTTTGCACAAGAAATCTAAATAAAATCATACCAAGATACACAAAACTGAAATTGTCAAAAACTTATTATAAAGAAAAAAATGATTAAAGCACATACATAAAAAATATTAGCTATAGAAGAACAAAATTAAATAGCATCTTATTCCACATTAGAAAGAAAAAAAAAAAGGACCAAGTGTGTAAGAAGCTAGACCAATTGAAGGACTGAAAGAAAAAAAAAGATCTATCCTTTCAGAATTTTATACTTAGGAAACATACCTTTGAAAACTAAAAGTAAAATATTTTCTAGTTACACAAACTTGAAATATTTTAATACCCCAGACGTAGCATATAAGAAATAACAAAGAACATAATTCAAAAGACAAGAGAAGTTGCAGTATGCTCCTGGATGAACAATAAAGAGCTTTCAAAGTGGTAGTTATACAGGACCATATAAAATATATGAGATGAATCCTTATTTAAAAGATCATTGAAGATTTCTATGAAACAGTACCAATCTTATGTCAGATTATACACGTATTTTTTTTCATATATATGTGTGTGTATGTGTGTATAAAAGACAGGGAAGAAGTAACAAAGTCAACAGAAATGGAAATATACTTTTTAAAGTTTCTAATACTAGGAGAAGATATCATACGATGTCTTTTAGATAAATTATGATTCATAGATATAGTATAAATCTTAAAAATTGAGATTAAGCAATATTCAGAAAATTAAATACTAATTAATTAAAAATTAAATGCTTCAAAACATTTGAACTAAGAAAAAGTTTTCATGATAGTAAAAAAGTACTGGGGGCCAGGGAAATGGCTCAGTGGAATAAGCACTTGGTAAGTGCAAGGGCCTGAGTTCAATCCCTGATTCCGCCAAAAAAAAAAAAGAGTAATTGACTCCATTGGCCGGGTGTGGTGGTGCATGCCTGTAATCCCAGCACTTGGGAGGCTGAGGCAGGAGGATTGTTGTGAGTTCAAGACCAGCTTGAGCTACAAAGTGAGCTGAAGGACAGCCTGAACTGCATAGTGAGACCCTGTCTCAAAAAGACATTAAAAAAAATAAAAAAGAAAGAAAAGTACTAAGAACAGAACATAAGGTAAATACTGGAAATGACAAATAAATGACCATCACTTCAGACAGTTTGGGGATAGGGTATTGCGCAAAGTTCTAGTGTGTTGTGGACATGGATAATGACCATGACACTTACTGGTGGCCAGGTGTCACTTGTGGGACTGAGCTACAGCTATTTCCTTGAAATCCACCCTTTCTTTCTTTGATACACAGTCTCACTACATAGCTCAGACTCATAGTGATCCTCTTGTCTCAGCTTCCCCAGCACTGGGATTACAGGTGTTTGCTGCCATGCTCAGTTTCAGGGCTGGCATGGTACACCCAGGGTTCTAGGACCCTCAAGGTATATAGTACCAGAAATTGAACTGGACTCCTTGCGCTTACCAGACAGGCACTTAGATTGCTGAGCCAGTTCCTTATCAGAATTTTAAAGGAATAAGTTCTCAGAATTATTCTCTGCAGCTCAGTATGGGGAAATATATTAATCCTTTTATCATTTATTGTTTATTGAGTATGCAGTGTTCCACCTGTTTTATATTTTATTTAATTAATAACCATAGAATTATTAATTAAAATAATTCCAAGGTCACTCTGGAGCAATATTTCAGATTAGAGAGGCGTGAACAAGTCATTTTGTTCAAGTCAGACAGTCACTGAGCACAATAACTGAAGCCTGGATGTGAAGTGGAAGTGTCCTTCCAAGAATGCATTAGTTTTGTTGAGTTCAAATTGAAATTTTAATGTTTTATAATGTTTAGGGCCTATTTCCAATAGAAAAAAAAAAGGGGGGGGAAATAGAGAAAGCATTCTTTAACATTGTAACGAGTATTTACTTATATTTTATTTTATTTGTAATGAGTATTTACTATTTATTGATTAATACAGACCTACATATGATTTTGTGTTTTGTTACTTTTTGCAGTGCAAATAATGTAAACCTTTTGCATGTGAAACATGGGCTGCACCACTGGGCTCCAAACCCCTACCCTAGAATTTGAGCCTTAACTTTTTTTGTTAGTTGGTTGAATTTTGTTTTTAAGAAAGAGAGGGTCTCATTGTATGGTAACCCAGGCTAGCCTTGAACTCACAGTGATGCTCCTGCCTCAGCCTCCCAAGTGCTGAGATTACAAGTGTGCGTCACCATGAGTGGCCTCTTTTGAGTCCTAGCTTACACACACACACACACACACCTACCTTGAACTTTAATTAGTGTTTGTTTGTAATATGGCATAGTAATATTTGTTTTGGGGGATCAGTCCATGCATATAATTCATCTTGATTTTTATCCCATTACCTCCTCTCTCCTCTATATTTCCTCACTTCAATATCCTTATTCATCACCAGAAAAGTGCCTTCTTGTTTTTCTACCATCTCCCCTTTATTTATTTATATCGTAGATTTTTCCATGTAAGAGAAGCTATGTAATATTGAACTATTCATGTCAAACTTTTGCTTATTATGCTCTTAGGTTCTGTTTTCCTGCATATTGCATAATTTTAGTCTTTATTGCTGAATATTTGTGTTTGTGTGCCAGATTTTCTTTAGCCATTTTTCAGTTGTCTGGCTTCTAGGCTATTTCTAGAGCTTACCTGTTTTGAATTACATTACCATAAACATGGAGAGATAGCTGTGAAGTACAATTTTTAGTTTTAATATCTTGAGGAATCTACTGATTTTTCTTATTTGTTTTGTGTTCATGATAGCTGTTCTGATGAGGTAAGATGGAAAAGCAGAGGTGTTTTGATCCACATTTTTGATATTGAACATTACCTTGTGTACTAATTGGCTAATTGTACTTCTTTTAAGAAGTGATTATGTATTTTGTTCATTGGTCTATTTTTTGATGGGTCATATGTTTTTGAAATAGTTAATTTTTTTGAGTTATTCAAAACTTCTCTCGATTGCCTTTTCATTCTATTAATACTTTTCCTGTTCAGAAGCTTTTTGACTTGGTGTTTACCCAATTTGTTGTTTTTTTCTATATGTGGTTTTTTCCTTCCCAGTCTTTCATTTTTTTAAAAGACAGTGTCTCTCACTGTATAGTTCCAACCAGGCTTGAATTCACTGTGTAGCCCAGGCTGGTCTGTAACTCAGCAATCCTTCGTTCTACCTTGGTCTGGTGAGTGCTAGGATTATAGGTGTGTACAGAGTACTGGTTCAGGCTGGCCTTGTACTTACTTTGTAGCTCAGGCTGACCTCAAGCTCTCAATGATCCTCCTGATTTGGACTCCTAAATGCTGGAATTACAGGTGTTTGGTGCCTTCCCCAGCCAGTTCTTGATAATCATTTCCAGTGCTGTGTCTATGACTTTTAAGTATTTCCCCTATGTTACCTTCCTTCTGTTTTCATATCTAGGTTCGATCCATTTGACTTCAGTCTGTGGTGAAAGATAGGGATCTGCTTTGCTCTTCTGCATGTGGATATCCAGTTTTCCTAGTACCTTTTTCCAAAGAGGCTTTCTTTCCCCCTCCAATGTCTGTTTTTGGCCCCTTTGTTTAAACTCAGGTGTCTGTCAGTATATGGGGCCACTGTATCTGCCGATGTGCTGGTGTCCTCTCTTGGCTTTGCTGCTTTCCTTGTAGTACAACTTGAAGCCTCACATTGTGATGCCGACTCCCACTTTCCCTCCTCTCCTCAGTACTGCTTTGGCTGTTCTGGGTTTTTGTTGGTTCCACATGCATTTTAAGGTTGTTTAATCTAGTTCTATGAAGAATGTTATTAGTATCTTAATAGGGATGACATTAAATCTAAAGATCCCTGTTGATAATATGGCCATTTTAACAATATTCTGTTGACCCAAGAGCAAGGATGTTTTTCCATTTTCTAATGTCTTCTTCAATTTTTCTCTTCAGAGTTCTCTAATTTTCATTACAGAGGGCTTTCACACCCATGCTTAGGTTGGTGCCTAGGTATTTAATTTTTTTGAAGCTATTGAGAAAGGAATTGTTTTCCTAATTTCTTTTTCGATAGGTTCATTATTGATGTATCAGAATGGTATTGCTTTTTTTTTTTGTCTTTTTGAGACAGAGTCTCACTATGCAGTTCAGGCTGGTCTTAAGCTCACTTTGTAGTTCAGGCTGATCTTGAACTCACAACAATCCGCCTGCGCCACCATGACTGGCTGGTATTGGTTTTTGGCTGAATTTGCTTATCAGATTTTCAAATCTTCAGATGGAATTTTTTGGGCCTTGTATATAAAGAATTATAGCATCTAACAGGTGATTTGACTTCTTTTCTTACCAGTTAGCATCCCTTTTAGTTCTTTCTTTTTCCTGATCCCTCACTGTTTTCAAGCATTGTATTAAGCAAGAGTGGTGGGAGTGGACAGCTTTGTGTGTATGGTTCCTGATTTTTAGGGAATAGATTATTTTTCCATGTTCAGTATGTTGGCTATGGATTTGTCATATGTGGCTTTTTTAAAGTATCAGATATACTTATTTTTATTTTCATCACTTTTTATCATGTAAAAATGTTGGGTTTTAAGATAGTTGTTTAATTTTTAATTTTTTTTTGGTGGTACTGGGGATTGAACTCAGGACCTTGCGCTTGCCAGGTAAGTGCTTATTCTACTGAGCTATCTTCCCAGTCCTGAAAATGTTGGGTTTTGACCAAGCCTCTGCATCTGTGGAGATACATGATTTTTTAAATTCGGTTTATGTGGTATATTACATGTAATTATATCACATGTAAATGTGCATCTTTGTTGAGGATAAACTCATGTGACTATTTTTAAAGCAGCTTTTTGAATGATTGCTAACTGCAGTATTTAAAGGTACATCAGAGTTTAGAGCAAAAAACTATACTTGTACCACTAAATCTATAAGTATTCTTTTCAAAGTTTTAGCCCTTGCAGTTAACACATGAATTAGAACTAGAGGCATAAACTGTACAAAGAAACTGAAAATTCCTTAGTTGCAGTTACAAACCCTTAGGAATTGACAATGTAAAACCTGTATCTTTTGGGCTGGCCAAGTAGCTCAGTGGATTAAAGTGCCTGAAAGCAGGCACAGGGGCCAGGGATTCAATCCCGGTGACTACCATGCCAGCCCCACCCCTGGGGTGTGCTGAGACAGGCTTGGGCTCTGGCTTTGTAATTCCTTTCTCTC
>PVKA01012270.1:0-58333 GCA_004027165.1 Ctenomys sociabilis
AGACTTTTAGAGGTGTGAAAAAGTAGACTGTACACTGTTTCATTTGCTGTGAAATAGTAGGACTCTTGTGGCTTCTTGAGACTAGACAGAAGGAATCAGAGATGATGAGCGGTCTGGGCTTGTGTCCTGGACATCCGACCAGCTGAGAAGATGGGCCCTCAGGGGCACAGGGAACAGTGACACAGTGATGCCTTTGCTCTTCTGGAAGTTCTCCCTGCCTTCTCCCAAGTCTTGAAAAAGACTCCTGAAGACCCAGCAGCTTTCTTTCCGGGAAACGAAGGTCTACTGGTTGGTGTTCAAATCAGCTTTACTGGCACATAGGAAAGAGAATGACGACAGGAGATGAAATGCAAACAAGGCTGCCCAGCACTTCAGGGGCGATGGATGATGGAGAAAGTGGACCTGCTAAGAGCTCACAGAATTGGCCAGCTGCTGTGACACTGAGCAACTGAAAATAAATGTATTTAAAGGAAGACGTTGAAGATTGGAAATTTTAGAAGGAAACCAGGCAAAGGTACTGGGGTTTATTAACAGAAATGAACTACAGAAGCTTTGAAATTTCTGCTGTGCAGATACAGGAAGAAATTGTTCAAGTATTTGGGACTTGGAATATTACTCCTTAGGCAGAGAGGGGTGGCAGGAAGCGAAGCATGCACAGAGAGGGATAAGCAGGAAGAAAATGGTCCATTTCTGAGTCACCTAAGAGGGTACTAGGCGAAAAGACCTTTTCTAGCTACCAACTTGGTCATTTAAAAATGCCTCTGAGTAAGATTCTTGTGTTGTGTGTGTCCCAAGGTTTTGCCCTCCATTGACTGAGAGTGAGATATTGGTTTCTGTTTGGCACTGTCCTCTGTCCTTCTGTCAGGGATTTGGTGAGGGTATTACCCAAGTACTTTCTGATATTCTTACCCAAGAGAGAACATATGGTTTTTTCTTTACAGTAATGCAATCAGCAACACTAATAATGGGTAGTGAGACTCAGCAATCGACAAAGTTTTGTAACTAATAAGTTCATATTTTAGACTATAAGAGCAAACATGATGGCTGCATGGCTAAGCAGACATTATGGAAATCGGTATTTAAATCAGTCCCCTGAGTTCTGTCTGGGCACCTCCCTTGATGTACCTTGAGTCTTCTAGCTAGGCTAGCTCACCCCAGTTCCGTGCTGCCATGGATGTTCTAGGATGTTCCCCTAGATCTGGGTCTAGGTCTGGGCCCCACTGGGCCTAGCAGGATGCCTCGGCTCACTGGGTTGGATGAGAGATAGAAGAAAAGATAGGACAAAAGGAAGCGGGGAACATACAAGGATATATACAGGATGGCTGAGAGGGTTGTACTCAAATTTTCCATCAGTTTTTTGAAAATAGCAGTTAATATGTAGAGTTTCCATCTGGACTCTATGCTGATATCTGTGATCTGGGCAACTACATGAAGGGCAGCAATGTGCAATACAAAACCCATGCTTGAATACCTATCATTTTGGCCTTCTAAGTGTGTACTATTTCTAATATCATATCAATTATTACTATTTTAAAAATAAATTTTAAAAACAGAAAAAAGAGACAAGAACAAAAATTTAAGGTTTCTTGAAAGTGGTAATATGCAATCATATGTCCAATCTCACATAACTGTATCTGTTAATCAGCTACTCTTGTTTTGAAAATCACTAACATATGTATTGTATGTTGCTCTGTTTCTGTCTTTGTGATTTTTGCTCTTGCTTTTGCTTTTACTTTTCAAAGTAAAATTTAAAAAATTTTTTAAAGAAAATGCCTCTGTTAGAATCTGCAGCACCCTCCTCTGCGGCTGCAGCTTGCCTTTTATTTGTAGCATTTTGTTCCCTTTTTATGCAAAGAGATTTCTTAGGAGGGTGACAGTGAGAGCCCAGGAGAGGAGCAGGCAGTATTTTCTACCTTCTAGGCAGGTGGTTTCAGAGTTCTACAGCTCTGCCCTGGTAGGAAGAAAGCACAATCTTTGATTCGCGTGGGTTTCCTGGGCCGAGTAAAACCTAGATGGAAGATTTCTTCACCTACTACACTCTAGACACCCATGTCAGCCCCGCCTGAGCACATAGGCACAGGGTGTATGTAAGCCCGTGGGCTGTGTGAGCAGAGAAGGGCCCAGATGCGCTAAGATCCAGCTCTGCACAGCACTGGAGGGCTGGAGATCACAGTGCACCAAATCTGGGACACTGTCCTTTGTCACAAGACTTATTTTCCATTTTGTAATGAAAGCAAGCCTTAGAAAGACTGTGCACACAGTGTAGAGAGAGATGAAGTGGCAAGATGTAGCTTTATGATTCAAACGTGGTGTTCTTTTGTCAACAGTGAGAGAGAGAGGTTTATGTGCTCACCTCTTCAGTAGTTGTAGCACCAGCAGCTGTCCAGAGCAGAGCTGAGCCCAAGATAGCAGGGGCTCGCTGCAGCCCACCTCTTCTATCTCAGCAGCTTACTTATTTTTATTTATTTACTTTATTGAGAAGCAAATAACAATAAGATAGTTTCAAAGCTGATTAATAAGATAGTTTCAATAGTTCATACCTTGTACATTGTTATCTTCTTAGTGGTTATTCATAGTACAAGAAGCAGACAGGATATCCTGTCCAAACACTATTAGTACAAATCTTTCTTCTCATTGATTTAAGCAAAAGTAGGTGTATATCTATCCTAACTATACTGTACATGCAGATATAGAATGGACCTTCCTTTGTATCCCCTTTTTTTGTTTAGTCCTGTCAGAAATGGTATTCCATTGGCATCCAAATGCTATAGGTGCATGAATTCAACAAAAAAATTCAACACAGTCCAGCAATCCACAATAGTGGTAGGTTATCCGCAGTTGTTAACTTGAGTCTTTCACAGCTCATTGTATTCATATAGCTTTACTTTATATATCTCGTTTTTATACTTTTCTGCTGGATGGTTAAGACCAACATATAGCAAGACCTGTAACAAGAAATGTATCTTTTATATCTGATAAGATCAGTCAAGTACCCTCAGGATTTATCCTGTAACCCTGTACTGCAGTTTGCAGATCTTTTCTCAGTATCAGCCATGTGGATGAGTCACGACAATTGCTTGACCAATTTGCTCTCTGTGAAAGCCTGAGAGAATGTTTTCTCTCCATATGACTCTCCTTAGGCACACTCTACATCATTGATTACGTTGCTCTGTGGCCCCATAATCTTCTTGATCAGAAAATTTGGGACACAACTGAGTTACACAATGTCACAATACACGTTCTCCTGTGTCAGGAATCTTCACTGACCTTGAAAGGCTAAGGTCAAAATGTTAGTTGTCCTTGCAGCCCTTCCAGTTCTCTAATTTTTGGTCTGCAAACTTAGGTTGTTAAGCCTCCAAAAGAATAGCTTATTATTACTCTACAACATATGCAGTTGGGTGTAACTACCCTATCTGTCTGAATACCAAACATCTTAGGCATAACATGGAACAGGTACTTTCCATCAAGTATTGATATGTTAAACTTTAAGTCCCTACAAAATATGGAGATAAAGCTGGGGAGGTAGCTCAGTAGAATAAGCGCTTCCCTGGCAAGCGCAAGGGCCTGAGTTCAATCCTCAGTTTGGCAAAATAAATAAATTAAATATAAAATATGGAGATAAAGATTTTAAAAAATGAAAAATATTCAAATAATATGAATAAATAATTACAAATTTTTACACAGAAATTTAGAAATCTAACTATATACAGCATTATAGCAGGACAGTCCTGTGACATTTTTTTCTTCTGTCTTTTCTTTTTTTCATTTATTACCCACTTTAAAAAAACAGCAAACAAACTTTTGCTTGAGAGACAGTATGGTAATAATTGGTATGTCATGACCATAAGTACAGATTTAGAAGACCATAATGACAGACAATGCAAGTGTGACCCTTATATTTCCCATTGCTATCTTCAATGCAGTTGCTTGGTTCACAGGTATCAGCATGTAAAAGTTAGTCAGAGTGAGGATCCTACCAATTAACTGCTGGTTTCAAAAACCTGCTGATGTTTCTCAGGATCATTGCCTTATCTATAGTCTGCATATAAGTGTATGGCTTTGCCCCTGTCATATTTCCCAGCTTTTCTCCTTGCCCTCTCTTCATTGTCAAATCCTCAAGTGCTTGCTTTCCTTTTAATTGTGTTATACCCTTCTAGTTGTATTTCTTCTTTTGAGTTCTTATACTAGGGAGACTATACAATATTTACATATGTGTGTCTGGTTTATTTCACTTATGAGTATATCTTCAAGTGGCATCCATTTAAATATAAATGCTTTGAGTTATTCATTCTTTACAGCTGAGTAATACTCCATTGTATAAAAATACCACATCTTTTTCAAGATGTGTCGGGCATCTTGGTTGTTTCCAAGATTTGGCCATCACAAATTGTGCTGCTATAAACGTAGGTACACCTATATCACTATGATATGATGTTTTCAGATCCTCTGGGAAAATTCCCAGTAGGGGATAGCTGGCTTGAATGAGATTTCCAGTCCTGGTTTTTTTTAGGGAGTCTCCACACCAATTTCCATAATGGTTGTACCAGTCTACATTCCAACCAGCAGTGGAAAAGGGCTCCCCATGTCCTCTCCAACATTTGTTGTTGATTGTTGGTTGATTTCTTTACGATAGCCATTCTTTCTGGGGTGAGATGGTATCTCAGTATTGTTTTAATTTGCATTTCACGAATGGGTAGTGATGTGGAGCATTTTTTCACACATTTACTCGCATCTTTAATTTTGTCCTCTGAGAAGTGTGTGTTCATCTTGGTTGCCCATTTCTGAACTGGGTCTTTAAATTTAAGGTCCCTAATTTTTTTTAGAGGGCAGACCTTTGTCTGAGTGCTTATTAGTTAAGACTTTTTCCAAAGTTGTGGATTGTATTTTCACTCTGTTGGTAATTTCTTTTGGCATACAAAAACTTCTCAATAAGAGGTGGTCCCAGTTTTTAATTCTTTCAAATATTACCCATGCAATTTGATTTTTATTCATAAACTCTTTGACTACCCTGATGTCTTCAAGAGTTCCTCCTACTTTCTCTTCCAGAAGATTGAGTGTTTCTGTTTTAATGTTTAGATCTTTAATCCATTTTGACTTTACCTTAGTGCATGGTGATAGACCTGGATCAAGTTTTAGTTTTTGGCATGTAGAGAGCCAGTTGTTCCAGCACCATTTGTTAAAGAGGCTATGTTTCTTCCAGTAAGCATGTTTAGCCCCTTAGTCAAAGATCAGGTGGCTGAGTGTATTTGTAGAGGCCTCTGCATCTTTTCATCTATTCCATGATACTCAGGTCTATTTCATTGCCAATAGATCATGGTTATGTATATGCAGGAAAACAAATTATCCCATGCATGTTATCTGACCACAGTGCAGTGAAACTAGAAATAAACAACAAAAGAAACCAGAAAAAAAAAAACCCTAAATACATGGAAATTAAACAACACCCTACTGAGCAATAAATGAGTCACAGATGAAATTAAACAAGAAATTCAACAATATCTGCAATTCAATGAAAATTCAACCACAACATATCAGAATTTATGGGAAGCGATGAAAGCAGTTCTCAGAGGGAAAAATTCATAGCTGTGAACTCACAAATTAGGATAACGGAATGGGAAAAAATAAACATCCTAATGCTGCACCTCCAATAGCTGGAAAAGGACGAGCAAACCAAACCTAGAGCCCAAAGATGGGAAGAAATCATAAAGGTTAGAGCAGAAATTAATTCAATTTAGATACAGAAAACAGTTCAAAGAATTAACAAATCAAAAAGCTGGTCCTTTGAAAGACTAAATAAAATTAATAAGCCCCTAGCTAACCTCATCCAAAAGAGGAATGAAAAAATTCAAATAAAAGCAATAAGGAATGAAAAGGGTGTAATCACCACAGACCCAGTGGAAATTCAGATGAGAATCTTTATGCTCACAGGATGGAAGACACAGACAAAATAGAGAGATTCCTTCAAAGATACAAATTACCAACACTGAATCAAGAAGATATAACAATTCTCAATAACCCAATAACAGCCAATGAAATATGAAATGTAATAAAAAGCCTGCCAACAAAGGAAAGTCCAGGTCTTGATGGATTTACAGCTGAATTCTATAAGAAATTTACAGAAGATATAATCCTCAGACTCTTCAATGAAATTGAAAAGAAGACAGTTCTCCCAAAATCATTCCTGGAGGCAAGTACATTACTGATACCAAAACCAGGGAAAGACACAACTGAAAAAGAGAACTACAGGCCAATCTCTGTCATGAACATAGATAGTAAAATCCTAGGAAATAGAATACAGCAAATCATCAAGAAGATCATACACCATGACCAGGTTGGATTCATCCCAGGGATGCAAGGATGGTTCAATATTCGCAAATCTATAAATGTAATACACTATATCAATAAAGCAAAAATCTAAAAACCACATGAAGATCTCAATTGATTCAGAAAATCTTTTGACAAAGTCCAACACTCATTCATGTTCAAAGGCCTACAGAAAATTGGAATAGAAGGCCTCTACTTGAATTTGATAAAATCCATCTATGACAACCCAACGCTAATATAATTCTAAATGGGGAAAAATTGAAATCTTTTACTCTCAGATCTGGTACAAAACAAGAATGTCTTCTATCACCCCTCCTATTCAATATAGGTTTGAAATCATTGGCTACAGCCATTAGACAAGAGGGAGAAATAAAAAGAATAAGAATAGGTAAAGAAGAAGTTAAATTATCATTATTTACAGATGACATGATACTTCACTTGGAAGACCCACAAAACTCCACCAAGAAGCTACTAGAATTAATACACAAATTCAGTAGCATTGCAGGATACAAAGTCAATACCTAAAAGTCAATAGCATTTCTCTACACAGATAACAAACACACTGAGAGGGAAATTATAGAAACAATACTTTTTAATAGTAGCACTGGGGAAAATTAAGTACCTTGGAATTTAACTAAAGAAGTCAAAGATCTCTTCATGGAAAATTACAGTACTCTAAAAAGAGATTGCAGAGGATTTCAGAAAATGGAAAGATATTCCCTGCTCCTGGATAGGAAGAACCAACAACCTGAAGATGGCCATACTCCCAAAATTGTACAGATTTAATGCAATCCCTATCAAACTACCACTAGCATAGCTCCCAGACCTAGAGAAATCATTCCTAAAATTTATTTGAAACCAGAAAAGACCTAAACTAGCAAAGGAAATCCTGACCAACAAAGACAAAGCAGGAGGCATCACAATTCCTGACTTGAAATTATACTACAAAGCTACTGTGATAAAATCAGCAGCTTACTTCTGTACTAACTCCCACAGTGCTTTGCAGCTTCTGGCAAGCAGCCGGGGACACAGGTGGGAACAGGGAAGTGAAGCATTCAGGGCTTTGGCTCTGACTGGTCACCCAGGCTAGTGCGTGAGTCAGCTAGGCACAGAAAAGCTGGCTAAGGAGCATGCGCAGTGCTGGAGGGCTGCCCAGGGCATCTTCTCCCCATCCTGAGAGGCAGGAAAGCTCTCCGGAGGACGACTGTTCAGGGTGAACTTGCTGATGGGAAGCAGCGCCTGCCAAGGGCTGGCAGGGCAGCCCAGGGTGCACGGGAGCGGGCAGCACTCGCCCTTCTCAGCCTTCAGCCCACAGTGCCTTCTGCGGTTACCTCCCGCTGCCTGTTGCAATACCCCCCTTAGCTCCTGATGCAGAGCAGCGGGGCTGCACTTCCTTTGGGTCTCTCCTGTGATTTGTTGTGGTCTTGTGGTTTATTCTGGCAAAGTAGATTGCATACATTTTTTTTACAGCTTGCTTTGTGCTTGGGCATCTTTCCACATGAGCACTATGTTTACAAATGCGGCCTGCTGTTTTCTGAAAATACAACTGAAAAGAGCAAGGCTCTGGGACGTGCGTGGAGAGACCAGAAGGTGCCGCACACACCGGCCGCACATCCTCCAGGCAGCTTTGCCAGAGTGGTTTCTCATGGCGTCAGGCTCCCCAGAACTTCCTAATCCAGCATGAGCTGTTCTCTGCTGCCATGTGGCTGCCATACAGGTTAAAGCCTCCCAGCAATTCCACTCTGGCAGTTATAGGAATGCACCAATAAAAATTGGTCTCACCACTCTAGGATAAACTGCTTTTAACAAACTACTAGCATTGCTGGATTTATAACATAGCTTAAGCAGTGTAGTCTAAAAGATCTTACAATTAATAACATCTACCCAAATCGTTTAATGCTTGTCTTCCCTATGTCAATCCCGTTAAGTCATCCCTTCTGTCCCATGTTTGGGAGACAGACTGACGTGCTCTGCCTTGCTGGTTTTTGCTGATGATCAGATATGTCCCTCTTCTCAGCTGTTTCCATTCTTTCTGCCTCAAAACATTTACTTCTGTTGCAACTTCATGTCTTTTATGCTGTTCCATACTTTGAAAAACATGTCATGAATTGGGAACTAGAAGGGACTTCCCGTTTTGTTGTATTTGTATGCTTCTTTCTGTGTGTATTTATTTTTCATAGTTAACCCTGAACAGACACTAGTACAGGTGTGTAAGAGGGACAACGGAGAGCCACATCGTCTGACACACTCAGGAGATTCTGAATTCAAGAATTGCTAGATAGGAAAGAGCTTGGTAGGGTGATGCTACTGAGCCCAATTTACTACTGCCAGCTGCGTGCCTCAGGTGTCAGACCGAGGACAGTGAGGGAGTGAAGAACTCCACAAGAGGAAGCATTGGAGACACTTTTGGAGGCAGAGCACCGTTGGTAGGCATGGGTCCATCTCCAACTGGAAAGTGCCAAGGGGAAGTCACACACTTTTCTAGAGACCTGTTGATTTTAGCACAATTAACCCAGCTGGTGAAGTGCAAAGCCAGCTTCTGCCTTCCTGCCCTTCTCTTCTTCCACATCAGATGGATTCATTTTATTGTGAATACTTTTTCTGCCTAATTTTTCATGGTGAGTTTGGAGGATTTGTGGCTGGACTAATTTAATTCTCATCCATTTATTTATACCTATCAGCATTTTGTGTGTCTTTTTGGCACATGCTGTTTTAAATTTTGAAGACATTCATAGGGAGTAATTTAATCTATTTCAATTCCTTGCAGTCCAGCTATGTATTTCAAATGAATAAATCATTTTTAATGGTAAGTATTTTTAAGGGAGAATGCTTGCTTGATTACCTACTTATTCATTTGGTTTGGTGGCCTAAAGGAAGATACAGTAACACATTCCCTCCCTGAGCTCTGGAGCATGGGTATCTTGCTCTACCTAGGTAGAGGAGGCGATGGCTTTGAGCTGAGCTGGCCCTCTTGCACTCTAACGTTTGGTTCTGTAGACATTGGGCCCCGCTGTGTGTCCTCAGAGAGAAAAGCTCATGGCTCACGTGGAGGCCCAAAGCATCACCTGAATAAGCCAGGCAGGCCCCGCACACCCATTCTTCAGCTCCATCCAGACCCCTTGTGAGGCACATTTGCCCCGCTCTCATAGGGTCCCACTGTGACGTCAGTGCTTGTGCAAGGCCGAGGCATGCCTGCTGTGTTAGCTATCTTATCCTCATTAGAAAGATAAGACTGCAGTTCTGAAAATCAAAATGTTTTCCCAGTTAATGTGATGTGGAACAAAGTGATCTCCAATCTATTATGTATTTAAGCTAGAGTTTTCAGTTATAAAAATAAAGAATGAACGCAATGAAACTAAAATAATACAAAATGCCAGGTAAAATCTTCCATCTCTCCCCTGAATGTAAATCTCTTTCTCTTGAAAGTTAAGCTATTATGTTTATTAGACTAAAATTTTTCCATGTATATAGATTTGTATATGAATAAATATATTTGTACTTTTGAACTAAACCATATTTCCTAGCATGTTGGCTAGCTATTGCTGTATGGTAAATTACAACACATGAGAGCTTAAAACAATGCACACTTGCTATTGCACCCCTCTCCATGGGTCAAAACCTGAGCCTAGCTTCATTGAGCCTTGTATCTTAGTGTTTTTCATGAGGCTACACTCAAGGAGGGGTCCACTGCGAGGTCCTAGTTGGAAGCTCAACTCGTAAGGATCCACCATGCCAGCTCGATGATGTAGCTGATGGCAGGATTCAGTTCCCATACAGTTGGTTATTGAACCAGGGCCCCGGGATCTAGCTGCCTGTGGGCCAGAAACCCTCTCAGCTCCTGCCATGTGGTCCTTCCCGTTAAGGTACCTCTCTTCATCAAACACAGGAAGGGGCATTCTGCTTACCAGATGTCACAGAAGAGACAGTGCATCACCATTCTTATGTTACAGTGTTTAGGAGCAAATTCTAGGTCTTCCTCCACTTCGAGAGCATGTCACGCATGGGCACTGACACCGTGTAGTGGGGATCGCTGGACACATCAGGCTCAGTCTTCCTCACTGTCCTAGTGTGGAGTGTGAATGTGGCCTGCACATTCCCATGACAGTCCCCTGAGGACAAAGGCCACTGCACACCAGGCAGCACCTCTTGATCATCCTGCTTTAGCCTCCTTACCTTGAGGTACCAGGGACTGAACTCAAGACTTCGTGCTTTCCTGGCAAGCACTTATTCCACTGAGCTATCTCCTCAGCACCCAGCAAAATTATTTTGTATTGGTTGCTATTTTTGAGAAGCTGTTATTCTTTGAATAAGACAGAATTTAATCATGGAGCGGTGTTTCTCAGAGGCCCTCCCTGGGTCTCTTCCATGCTCACCCTGTTGTCCAGAGACACATTTATCTTTCCAAATTAGTTCTTCTAGTATAACAACCTAAGGATCACCGAGATCATTTCTGACCCAGAGGGTGAGCACTGTGCTCTATGTGTTGGAGTTAACAGAAGCGATGTTAAATTCTAAGAAAAATAATACCTACCTAATCTCTAGTGAGGGCAACTTTAGAAAATACCTCATGACTTTCTTAAGTACTTTGTGTTTATGAAACATTGTCTAATGACACTGGAAGAATTCACAGTGACTACTTCAGACTGTGGGTTTAGAGTCTCAGCAAAAAAGTGGCTCTCTTTGAGGGATAGTTCCTCAAGCTCCTGAATAAACCTGATCTGTGTTTACAAGTAGGAGGACTAATGTTTCAGAGGTCTGAAATCTTTCCAGTTTACTGCTTCTTTTCTTACTGTGACAAATAGTGGCTGCTAATAAAATATTTTTCCTCCCAGATACCTAAGTGGACTGTACTACCCAGTCTCTGGTGTAGGTAGGTACGGCCTCGTACCGAAACTGCCCCTGTGGTGTTGGTGGAAGTAATATATTACATCATTTACCTACACACTTTCCCCTCCTCTGCCCACAGGATGCAGAGGAAATGCAGAAACTCTGGCCTCAGCCTTAATGAGAGGGATCAGAATCTTCATTTTGCAAAGATCTTCTGATAGTATTAGGTAGAGTCATGTTTGACAAGCAGTGCCACCAGATGGGACCTTGTGGCTTAGAGGAAAGCCTCCCATGGGAGCTGCCTCTAGGTGCAGCTGGCTGGGCGTGGGACATAGGTAAGAAATCAAACTTTTATCATTGTTAATACACTGAGATTTAGGGATTGTCACATCAGTTAGCCTTTCCCAGATAATACACTCGCACAGTATTTGAAGTGCACTGTGCACCTCTAGGGTACCTTCTTACTAGTAGACCCTGCCCATGAAACCAATCACACTGTGACTCTTCCACATGCCAAACACTTACTTAGGCAAGGCCAAGATGCACCTTATAAATGACATGAGTGAATCTTATGGACAGTTTTCAGTAGTCATAAACATTAAAAATGTTAACCGGCAAGTGTGCATTCTCCCTCTCTATGTTTTGTAAATCTCCCTTTCTCCCATATCCTCCTTTCCTTCTTCACTGCCTCCTTCTCTCACCAGGGTAGGTGCCATTGCTAAGTCGCTCATTTGAACAATCTATGAAAATCAAATGAAAAGGTGCGGGGACAAGCGTGCAAGCTGTCATCTCTCAACTCCATTATTATGCTGTCATTTGAAGACTTGTCATTTATTTAGGTCAACGTTAATTTATGTCATTAAGGTGATAACAATATTTATCATAGCAAGCAGGATTCCGTCATCAACTAGACGTACACTTGATTTTAGAATGCAGAACGGGCCGAGCAGGAGCAGTCTGTTATCCCTATTGCACAGACCAGGCTCTTAGATGGTCACAAGGGAGAGTCACTGGTTTTTCTTCCACTGTGGTTCTAGGCAAAAGAAGATATTCCTAGCCTGGATGAGCTGCATGAGTGTGGAATTAGTGTCTGGGTGTACAGATGGTCTCAGTGCTGTCATTCAAAATCTTCTTAGAATTCTCTGCATTGAAACATTTTAATTAAGACAACTAGATAATTTTTGGCTTAAATTATACAGAAAACTAAATTATTAAAGCCCAAGCTTTTGCAAGCCTCCTCACTTTTATTAATTAGAACCATATATATATACATACATACATGTACATGCACAAATATACTCCCACACAGGGGGAAAAGAAAGCTAAAGGAATCATGCATTTCATACCCACACCTGTAAGCGTGCACACACACATGCACGGCTCTGTGTATGAACACACAGATCCGAGCAGTTTCCTGTTTCTTCAGCCAATCATGGTAGAGCAGAGTGACAGCCTTCACTTATCATGAAAACTTACATGGAAGAATATCATCCATATGAATCTCTAGCCTAGAGACAGAGGAAGGGCTCCTGGAAGCTACTGAAGTTGATCTATACCTGTGTGTCCCAGGCTGAGGTCCACCAAAGTTTCTCTAGTGACTATTATGAGAGAGATCTTAACAAATTGTAATTTTTCTTCCCTTCTTACCTAAAATACTTTGGCAGTATCTGTACTTGGATTCATTTATGAAGGAAGTATTGGACAGCCTCCTTCTGAAGTAGGAGGAAAAGCAGCTCTCTGTCCTCTCTGGTTTCTTTATAAAGCTTTATAGCCAGCAGCACATCTTGCCTGCTCTGATGTTATTGTTAATCATAGAGGAAACAGAGTGAATAACACCACGAAATGTGAATTTCTATAGCCTGACCTTTTCCCTCCTGAAGCCTGAAGTAGTAGCACGTGTTCTTCATGCATTTCTCACTTACCCATCACAGCAAGCCTGGGCAACTAGCACCACTGCTATGCCATTTTGTGGAGCAGCAAACTAAGCCACAAATCGTAGCCTGCCCAGCAAGCCTGCAGCTCAGGCAGGCCACCCGGCTCCCTGAGCTGACGCCGTCAATGGCACGCGTCGTGGCCACCCCCCAGGGCACTGTGCTTTGTGACTCTGGGTCTGCCTGACTCTGAAATGCGGAAACTTCTTAAAGATTCAGAGACACAAGCATGGCTTGTTGGCAGTGTGGGGCTGCCAAAGGAATTGATTTCATTCCCTTCCTAGTGGACTGTGCCAGTGTGCAAGCTGTGATGATTTAGGAGCCTTTGGCTCTTAGATTTCTGCAGAGCCTCAGTCAGCTGTGCTTCAGATGATGTCATGGTCATATTGTGTAAACTGGTAAGGTCTTTCAAAGACAGTGCAGTAACAAATGTTGTCCTTACAGCACCTGGAGGCCTAGTAAGCAGTATTCGGTTACCATTGAGGAGAGTATATAATCAGGTTCTGGTCGTTAAGGTTTGTTTTTATACCATAGGGAACCAGTACACACACAAATACATTCATGTACGTTTATATCAGCACATACATGAAAATTCACTAAAGAGCATCTGCGACATACACTGCTGTGCGGCACTCTGTTCCATCTCTCACATTACAAAGCAGGCTCCTTGTGCTTCACACAGCTGACCTCCTTGCTTACCAATAGGACATAACTAACAGCTCAACAGCTACAGCACAGAGTCCCCAGCATTAGTGGGTGTCTCTAGTGTGCTCTGTTGTGTCCCTCCTAACATTCTGTAACTACCCTTTTAAACTTTAATTTTTAATTTTTATTTTTTGGCTGTGTTATTCTCCAGAATGATACATCCTAAGATGTGTTGGGCTTGGGCCAGTTAAATTTTAATTTTTTAAAAATGTGTGAGAAGACAGCAGCTTGGCATCACATCTAGCGAATGCCATCCAGCCCCCTCTTCTCATGCTCACTGGGCTTTTACTGAGTGCAAAGTACCTGTGGGAAACTGGCCCATCATTCCCTGGAGGACCCAACTGGAGTGGGCTGCCAGAGAGACACAGTGCCCAGGGGCAGAAGTGTGTCAAATTTCAGAATATTTGCATACCTTTGCCAGTTGAGCACTGGTAATCCAAAAGCTAAAATCTAAAACTTTCTGAGCACCATTTCAGATTTTTTGATTTTGGATTAGGGGTGCTCTTCTACCTATCCATCATCTATCAGGGACAGTAGAAGCTTCTGAAGAAAAATAAGTAGGTTGAGCCATGGTGCCACTGAACAGAAGATAATGTGAGCTGTCTTCCCGGCTGCTCTAAAGCAGAGATTTTCAACCAGTGGTAAGTTTGCACTATCCTGGAACGATTTTGTTATACCTTCTGATTTCACAGTATCTGAAGATTTTTGGGTTGTCACACTTTGAATGGCATCGCGTGGGCAGATACTTCGGATGCTGCTGCTGTCCCACAATTAATAGGACAGCTGCCCACAAGAGAAATACAGGGCTCAGTGTCAGTTTTGGCAAGATAATGGAAGCCCATGACAGCTCTCCGCTGCTTATGTGCTCCTTCCCCAAGTGGGCATAGAAAAGTGCTGGCCATTCTCTGGCCCCAAGCTTGCCCTTTTCAGGCCAATCAGAGCCTGAAATCCAATCCAGTCCAGTCCAGTACAGTACAGACCAGTCCAATCCAATCCAATCCAATCCTATCCTGTGATCTCTTTTGGTGACAGTTATTTTCTTCTGAGCACCAGTAAGAATGACAACTCTTGCCAAGGTTATTTGCCCATAAAAGTGTGCATTTGGGGTGGGAACTATCAGGACATGAGGTTTTTATCCACAACACGGATTTTCCAATTGCTCTTCATTGACTTCATTGCCTGGATGAGAGATGGTGATTCTAACAGGACCTCTCTATCAGGCTTCGAGCCTGTCTTGAAAATTTTATTTAAAAATATTCCATGACTCCAGCATCTCTGGATCAAAGGAATCTATTGGTACATTCCCATTCCTGCTCCCCAAGAGAATAATTAAATGGAATTATCCTCTTTTTAAAACGACTTTGGCTCCAATTGATGATGAAAGTTGCACTTCATTTCATAAGCACTTCATACTTCTCTATTTTATAGTCTCTTGATGATGGGTCCTCCATGGAGCTATCAGGATTTCCCAAGCACAGAATGATCTGAGAGGATGTTCACACTATCTATGAGAAGAAAATACCTTTTTGACTCGAAGGGGCCCATACTGTTGAGCTGCCCGGAGAATACACTGGAAGGTCCTTTCCTGCTCCCAACACAGGATAGGGAGGGGCAGCAGGCTGGCTCCTCCTTGAAGAAGGTGCTTCAATTCCCTCATGCCAGCTTCCTACTGAGGGGAGTCTGTGCAGGATGTTATGCAGGCTGATGCCAAACCAGATGCCCTGGACATGTTGGTTCCCTTGAGACTTGCTCCCAGACTCCAAGCCACAAAGTAGGGACTTCAAAGATGAGCACATAAGCTTCAGAAGGGAGCGATTACATGTTTTTGTTGACTTGTTTGAAAACCTCAATATCCTACGCTATTCAACTCTTGAGGGACCCTGGAAATAGGATGCTTCTTCCAAGTAACTGGCCCAGCCCGTGTGGACCTGATCAGGGACCCATGTCCTGGTCTTCTCCCCTCCTACAGGCCAGGAAGTTCCCAAGCCCCCAGCAGTCAGTCTACCTGGATTTGGCTTAGGATGACCCACCTGTCCATGGAAGCTAATCAACTATGTGAGGACACAGCTGTGAGTCTGAGGTTCACCAACGTATAAAGAGATGGCAATGATAGTGGCTGGCTGCTCTCATAGAGACCTCTGTGCAGCATAGATAATTAAGCATTTCCCTTTGAGATATTCCCCTGTTGCATGGAAAGGAGATCTGTCAAGTTTCCCTTAGCCTGCAGGTTCAGGCAGCAAGTTCTACAGGAGATGCATTGCTGTGTTGCTTTGCCTGCCTTGGAGCTGCTCTGGGTGTGGTGGTGGAGGTATCATGCTGGGTGTATCTCCCAAGCCATCCTCACCAGCCTCTAACTGTTGGATGATTCTCTGCTTCTATTTGCCGTTTTCATGAAGTATTGTATTGGCCCAGGGAATTCAGTGGCACCATGCCACAGTCCCCACCCAGAAGAGAAGGGAAGCAAGATAAGGCCAGAGAAGCTGTGTCTCCGCCTACTACAATTTTTGCATTTTAATTATTCATAATTATATTCCATGTCTTCTAATCAACTTTTACTTTCACTAGAGGCAAAGTAGCATAGTTGCCATCTGTCATATCTGTACTTTATTCATTTGTGCATTCAACAAAGATTTATTTAGTGCATGCCGTGTTCTAGAACAGGGGCTGGGTTGGCCCTGTGGGAAATGTCAAGGTGAAATAAGATGCATTCTGCCTGTCACCTAAGGTTGAGTGGAATGGGAAAGACCAGAAGCTGGCTCAGAGGCTGTACACTCTCCTGGAAAACATTGGTTTGGGATGACATGGCAGTGGACAAATAAGTGGCAGTGAGACCAGATCATGTCCCTTGAGGATGAGGACTGTGGAATGGTGCCACTGAATTCATTGGGCCATTACAGGGCCTAGTGGGTGTTATTTGTCCCTCACCCTCAACTAAAATGCTATCGAAGTGCCCAGCAGAAGTGAAGGGGGAGGAGAGAGGAAGGAAGGAATGAGGAAAAGGAGTGGAGGACACTACCCCAGGGAGGTGGGCAGTGAGACTTTCCCCTCTTCTTTAATTCAGTAATAAATTGACCCTGAGCCCATGTCATCTGTGCAAATGTGTCTGTGCCTGACACCATGAAGTTTCACATCTGTAGAGATAGGTGGTCCTCAGTTGAAAACAAAGACAATACATTCCAGGAGGCACATTTCATTGGTAGCTCTAAGTCCCTGGCAGATGTTTATAGTCAAGGAGACAGAGACCATCACCTGAGCTCAGCTGAGGCCTGGCTGCCCATCCTCACCTGGAAGGCTGATGGAGGAAACTGATAGGCCTTGTCCTACCCCTACCCTCTCTCCAGAGTTTGGATGAGCCCTAGCCTCCTGCCCTCATCCAGAAGACTGCTTCAGGGACCTAGTGGGCCTTGCCCCACCACCCTCTCACCCTCACCAGAGGTCAGCTGAATCCTGGCCACCTGTCATTGCCTGGAAGACTGCTGTGGGATGTGAAACAAGGTCCTTGCAGAACCCCTCCTGCACTCATCATCACTGGACACTTCCTGAGTTGTGGCTTGCTCCTCCCCCTACCAAAGTGGAAACCACACTGAACCCCACACAGCAGAAGATTTGGTGAGACAATCCTGAACTCCAACTTCTTGAGAACCTTGCTCACCCACATCCCAACCCCTACCATCACTGCATAGTCAGGGAGAACATTAGGGGCTTCAAAACTGACAAAAGGCAAGGAAAAAAGCAATCTCAGACCTCTAGCCCACCAAAAACAAGTCCAAGAGACAAGTTCCTAGAAGAACTTGGAAGTCACACACTTGAAGTTTCTGAAGTGATAACAACTAAAGTAAAGAAAAAACTCCAGCAGGCTATGGAGGAAATGAGATTAGAAATAATCTGTCAGGTAAAAAAGGGAAATGATAAAAATCATGAAAGAATTTATCAATACATCTAAGGAAGACATAGATTAAAAAAAGGGGGAAGAGGAATACGATGGAAGTACTGAATTAACAATACAGAAAAAACTAGAATGCATGAGACAGATTCAAACAGATATGCAGGACATTAAGAATTCCTTTGAAAGCTGACAAAAATGCTTGAACAAAACTAAAGATAGAAATTCAGACCTATCCAGAAGATAGCATTTCAGCTAGTGAGCGTGAAAGGAAAGATATCTTAAAAATAACAAGGAACCAGAAAATAATACAACAGCTGCAAGATGATGCAAAGAAAAATAATATAAGACTAATAGGTATCAACAACACAGCTGGAGTCAACACAAATGACATAAAAAAAACTGTTCACAGAAATAGTAGCAGAAAATTTCCCAAGCATGGGAAAAGAATCTGACATACAGTTAAATGAGACATATAAAACTCCAGCTAGCTATAATCAAAATAAATCTTCACACAGCTACATAATAACCAAGGTCCCAGAAACTGAGAAAAAAAAAAAAGAGAGAGAGAGACTACTAAAAGCTGTTAGAAGAAACCAATGACCTATAAGGAAAAAGTTATCAGAATCATGGTAGATTTCTCAACATAGACCATCAAATGAAGAAGAGCTTGGAGTGAGATATCTCAGGTCTTGAAAGAAAACAACTTCCAACCCAGACTGATTTACCTTGAAAAACTATCAAATTTAATGGAAAGATAAATATATTTCCATGGCATAGAACAGCTGAAGAAATTCATGACAACCAAACCAACCCCATAAAGAGTACTGACAGATATTTTAGAAAGAGACAAAGGTAATCACAACTTTAAGAACAACAACAGGAGGGGAACACCAATCAGAGGAAACAGTTAAGCAGAGGGAAAAGTAGGGATTGTGAGACCAGGGAGATAGCTCAGTAGAATAAGCACAAGCCAGGTAAGCATCAAGGGCCTTAGTTCGACCCCCAGTTCTTGGGGAAAAAATACATAAAAAAGAAAGAAAGAAAGTAGGTATCCTGCAGTAGGAAAGCAACATGGCAAAGATAAGCCAATACATACCAGTTATAACTACCAATATAAATGGCCTCAATTCACCAATCAGAAGAAACAGAATGGCACAGTTGGTCAAGAAACAAAATCCAACAATATACTACATATAATAAATACACTTAAAAATAAATTAATAGACTGAACATCAGGGGATGGAAAAGAATACTCCATGCAAAAGGAATCCAGAAAAAAAAATACAGGGTGGCTATTCTGGTTTCTGATAATGTCAACTTCAAACCAAGCATGATTAAGAAAGATAAAAAAACATAACTACATACTTGTTAAGGGAAAATTACAAGAGGAAGAGATAACAACTATAAATATATATGTACCCAGTATAGGTGAACCAAACTATATAAGACAAATTTTGATAGACATAAAAAAATCAAACAAGCAATAATGTAATTTTACTGAGTGACTTTAACACCCTAATGACACAAAAAAATAGATCAACTAAACAAAAAAATTAGCAAAGAAATAACATAACTAAACCAAATTTGTGACGAAATGGACTTAGAAGACATTTACAGAACGTTCCACCCCAAAGCATCAGAATACACATTCTTTCCAGCTGCATATGAGATGTTCTTCAAAATAGACCATATATTAGTACATAGGGCATGCTTAAGTAAATGAAAAGGAACTGGAACTATCCCATGCATATTGTGTGACCATAGCGCAATGAACCTGGAAATTATTGACACAAGAAGCAGCAAAAACTCCAGAAACACATGGAAACTAAATAATGCCCTCCTGACTAATCAGTGGGTCACAGATAAAGTTTAAAAATAAATTAAACAATATCTATAATCAAATGAAAATGCAGGTATGACTTACTGGAACCTGTAGGGTAGAATGAAAGCAGTCTTAAGGAGGAGATTTATAGCAGTAAATTCTCACATCAGGAAAACAGAATAAGCCCAAATAAACTATCTTATGCTTCACCTCAAGCTCCTAGAAAAAGAAGAGTAAGTCAAGCCCAAGGCCCAAAGAAGGATAAAATTATAAAGATCAGAACAGAAATAAATGCAATAGAGATGAAGAAAACAGTACATAAGTTAATGAGTCAAAGAGTTGGTTCTTTGAAAGAATAAATACAATTGATAAACCCCTACCCAACCTTATCAAAAAAGGAAAGAAAACTCAAATTCATGCAATAAGAAATGAAAAGGATGAAACCACTACAGACCCTATAGAAATTCAGAAGATCATCAATACCTATTTCCAAAATCTTTATGCTCAAAGGATTGAAAACACAGAAGAAATGGGCAGATTCCTAGATACATACTAACTACCAAAACTGAATTAGATATAAAACTTCTGAGTAACCCAATATCAGTCAATAAAATTGAAAACGTAATCAAAAAACTTACCAACAAAGAAAATCCCAGGTCCTGATGGACTCACAGCTGAATTCTATAAGATATTTAGAGAAGATTTAATGCCAACTGTTCTCAACTCTTCAATGAAATTGAAAGGGAAGCAATTCTCCAAAACTGATTCCTGAAGCCAAGTATTGTTCTGATACCAAAACCAGAGAAGGACCCAAATGAAAAAGAGAATTACAGGCCAATCTCTCTAAGAACATAGATGCAAAAATCATCAATAAAATACTAGCAAACAGAATGCAGCAACTCGTCAAGAATATTATATACCACGACCAAGTGGGATTCATCCCAGAAATGCAAGGATGGTTTAATATATGCAAATCGATAAATGTAATACACCACATCAACAGGGCCAAAGACTAAAATCACATGACCACATCAATAAATGCAGAAAAAGCTTTTGACAAAGTCCAGCACTCACTCATGATGAAAATCCTACAGAAAACCGGAGTAGATGGTCTTTACCTCAGCCTGATAAAAGCCATCTATGACAAACCAACAGCCAACATCATACTAAACTGACAGAAATTGAAAGCCTTCACTTTAAAATCTGGAACTAGACCAGGATACCCACTGTCTCCACTCTTGTTCAATATAGTTCTAGAAACATTAGCCAGAGCAATTAGAGAAAGAAATAAAGGCAATAATGACTGAAAAAGGAGGACCAGTGAGATAGCTCAGCAGTCTAAAGCTGCTGAGGCAAGCTTAGGCAAGCACAGGAACTGTGGTTCAATCCCCAGCACCACTTGCCATGCCAACCCTGCCTCCAGGGATGGCTGAGCCAACCACAAAAATTAAATAAATTTTTAAAAATAAAATTAAAATTTTAAAACAGTGATTGGAAAGGAAGAAATTAAATTACCAAAAAAGAAAACGAAATGATCATTATTTGCAAATGGTACTATACACAAAAGACCCCCAAGAACTCCACGAAGATACTTGTAGATTTAATATGCAAATTCAGTAGCATAGCAGGATACAGAGTCAACATTCAGAAATTAATAGCATTTCTATACACAAACAATGAGGCTCTGAGAGAGAAATCATGGAAACCATGCCTTTCACAATGATACCTGAAAAAACGAAATACTTAGGAATCAATCACACAAAGGAAGTAAGAGGCTTCTATAGTGAAAATTATGGTACTCTGAGAAAAGAGATCAAAGAGGATTTCACAAAATGGGAAGATATTCCATGCTTCTGGATAGGGAGAACCAACATTGTGAAAATGGCCATACTCCCAAAATTATTATACAGATTCAATGCAATTCCAATTAAAATATCATTAGTATACTTCAGAGATCTAGAGAAAACATTCCTAAAATTCATCTGGAACCATAAGAGACCTATAATGGCAAAAGCAATACTGGGAAAAACAGGAAAGGCAGGAGATATCACAATCCCTGACTTCACCACACACAAAACTACAGTCAAAATGGATCAAAAGTTTAAATATTAAAATTGAAACACTGAATCTTCTGGAGGAGAAAGTAGGAAGAAATCTGAAGGACATAGGGGTAGGTGGAGAGTTTATGAACTTAGAATCAAACTGCATGGGAAATATCTTCAAAAAATCAACAATTGGGATCTCTTCTTTTTAAAACACTTTTTGCACATCAAAAGAAATCACTAAGCCGGGCGTGGTGGCGCATGCCTGTAATCCCAGCACTAGGAAGGCTGAGGCAGGAGGATTGTTGTGAGTTCGAGACCAGCCTGAGCTACAAAGTGAGCTTAAGGCCAGTCTGAACTGCACAGTGAGACCCTGTCTCAAAAAAAGACAAAAAAAAAAAAAAAATCACTAATACAGTAAAAGGAAAACCTGTGAATTGGGAAAAAAATATAACTGACCGTCCCTCAAACCAGGGACATGTAAAGAATTTTTTAAAAATCTGGCCTCCAAGAATCAAAGACACAAACACAAAATGAGCATCTGAGATGAATATACACATCACAAATGAAGAGATACAAATGGCAAAGAAATATATGAAAAAATGTCCAACATCATTGGTCATTCAAGAGATGCAAATTGAAACAATACTGAGATACCATCTCACCCCAGAAATAATGGCTATCATTAAGAAGTCAACCAATAACAAATCCGAGAGAAGCTGTGGTGAAAAAGGAACCTTCTCCACTGTTGCTGGGAGTGTAGGCTGGTACCACCATTATGGAAATCAGCATGGAGATTCCTCAAAAAGCTAGGATTGAAGGTCCCATTGAAGCCAGCTATTTCCCTGTTAGATATTTTTGTGAAAGAACTGAAATCATCACACCACAGCAATATACGTGCACCCATGTTTGTAGCAGTGCAATCTGTCACAGCTAAATCTTGGAAAGAACCCAAATGCACATCATTTGATGTACAGATTTTTTTAAAAAAGATATGGTAATTTTACACAATGGAGTATTGCTCAGCTATGAAAACGATAAACTTGAGGCTTTTTGCAAATAAATGGATGCAGCTAGAGACTGTATTGGTATGTGAAATAAATCAGACCCTCATGTGCAGACATTGTATTGTCTTGCCAGTGCGGGAACCTCAAAGGTAAGTAGAATCTGAAGGTACAGTAGACACTGTGAAAGGGAAAGGGTTTGTTCAGTGGGAGGAAAAGACTGGGATGAGGAAAAGGACAAAAGAAAGGAAAAAAGGTTTCTGGATATATGC
This sequence comes from Ctenomys sociabilis, assembly GCA_004027165.1. Taxonomy (NCBI): domain Eukaryota; kingdom Metazoa; phylum Chordata; class Mammalia; order Rodentia; family Ctenomyidae; genus Ctenomys; species Ctenomys sociabilis. The sequence continues at coordinate 22,814 of PVKA01012270.1, forward strand.
AAGGTAATTTGGATAATCTTGCTGCCAGTTTCTTGGTCTTTTGAAAAAAGAGAAGTTAATACTTAAAATGTTTTTCTTTTTATTCTTACTTTTTTCTGTCGGAACAGGGGATTGAACTCAAGCCATTGTGCTTGCTAGGGAAGCACTTCTTCCACTGAGCCATCTCCCCAGCCCCTTTTTAACTTCTTATAAATTTGTTGTTGTTGTTCTGGTTTTTTAAAACCAACTTTTGTGTGTTTATATTTGCTAACCTAATTAACTAAATTGAAGATAACGTCATGCAATACTACAATGATTGTTGAATTCCTATTACTTTGTTTAGTGAAATTTTGTATCATTTCTAATGTTTGGGGTTTTTTTTTTGCTACTTTACATTCTTTAAAAAATGAAAAAAAAAAAAAAAAAGGGAGGAGGCACAATTTCTTTGCGGTCCCCTACCAGAAAGTTCAGTCAATTGTTTTAGAGCAGTATTTGTTGGAAGTACGGAGCAGCATGCACCTGGGGACCACATTTGAGGAATTGGAGAAAGCGATGTATTATCCTACTCCTTAGGAGAGCTGGCACAGGGCATGTGTCTCTGAACACACCTGCAGCTTAGGTGCCAACCATAGCGCCTTAGGCTTGTCCTGCTGCCTTCAGAGCAAGGGGAAGACATAGGAAAAGGTCGTGACAAAAGCTGACGCGTTCCAGCCTGCACACTGAGCCAACAGAAGGCCACGACTACAGGCAGCACCACTGCATCGAGCGTGCTCACCCGGCACCTATGCTCACATCGCAGCCTCTTTGCTGCCCGGAAAGGGCAGTTACTCTGAAGTCTTTTGTAACTCAGTGGCAGGGAGGAAAGCGGCTTGGAAAGAGCAGCGTTAGGTCGATGCATAGTGAGGGACTGGTGAAATATTGGGCTCTGCCTGCATAGAAAGAAGCAGTGTTTTTAATTGGAAGAAGCTTGCAATATAAAATGCAGTCATCTTATGGCTCCCACAAGCTTGTACACACACATAAGCATGCACCTAGAGAATCTTTACTTAGATGAAGATACAGGCATTCCATAGGCCGAAAGGACCGCTTGGGAAACCCCTGATGCACCTTTGATTCACTTTGCTTGGTCTTGAACTTTGCATAAGTGAGATCAAATGATATGTAGCCTTTTGCGGCTGGCTGTTCCCCCTTTCAATATTATTTTTTATGAACTTTGTCTAAATTGTTTCGTGTATCAGAATTTTTTTTCCTTTTCTGTATTATGAATAATTTTACAGTTTGTTTCTCCACTCACCTGTGGATAGAAGTTTGATCTGTGTCTGGTTTTGAGTTCTTTGAAATGAAGCCACTGTGAACATTCCCTCGAGTGTCTGTTGCTGGACACGGCATCTCTGTCTGAGGATGTGTGTCTAGGATTGGTATTGTGGGCTCCACATCCCACACAGGTCTCTGCATAGCTTTCTCCCTGAAGCATCCAGTTTTCCTCTCCAGAACAGGTGCTGTGAGCAGGTCAGGCATCTAGCTATGTGGACACTAGAGTATCCCAGAGGAAGGGTGATGTCTCTTTATTGCTTTCCAGCTAACTTAGAAATAATGACTCAAAAGTAAAAGGGAAAGGTGGTGGATTTAAGAAATTGAAAGACAGTCTGACTTCTGGTTTGGTCCTCTTAACACGACACAAAATAATTGACCTTGAGCTACCATGAGCTCTCTTAGAGCTTATTTTCTCATATATGAAATGAAAAGGCTCAAGTGGCCTCTGGGCTCTCATCATCTTATAATTACATCAGTGGTAGCTTAATTGTGAATTTATCAATTCTAGTGATAAGAAAAAAGTCATAGAGTGATTGCTAAGAAAAACCCACAGTTTCTTCCTTCTGTCTTCTTAACATCCACAGCTGTAAGGTAAGAGATTATGAAGACAGGGCTCGTATGATAGCTCATCAGACTAAGCGCCTACTTAGGCAACTGCAGGGACTGGGGTTCGATCCCAGCACCACAGGCTACACCAATCCCCCAGGCACGCTTAGCTGGCCACTGATAGCATGGTTGTGCATGCCTGTAATCCCAGCCCTGGGGAGGCTGAAAATAGGAGAATCACTAGGATCCATGCTGCATCAAATACATTTTTTTAAAAAGACTATGAAAATAAGATACAGGTATCCCTCAGTACCCAAGAGGACCCACTCACAATCCTACAAGGGCAACAAGTCTCTGGATACTGCAGTTCTTCGTATGAAGCACTCAGTATTTGCATATAACCTGTGTGTGTCCTCTTTCTTTTTTTCAAATCATCTTGGATCCGTTGCTTTTAGGTCACCAGTGAGGGCGTTGGGTGGCAATTGCAGGAGGCACATGACATAGCAAAGTGCTTGCCTTCACCTCATGGCTAAGGGGAGGAAAGCTCAGGATTCCACAGTCCCCTAGGGCACTCTCCCTGCAATGGCTTAAGGACCTTTCTAGGTGCTGCCTCCTGAAAGTCCTATTGTCTCCCCATGAGGCCTTGGAGTCCCACCCTGGAGCGCCACATTAGTTTCTTGTGGTGCCAGAACCAACTAAATCTATGGGCAGATTCCACCTTCGCTCATATCTGGGCTGAAGTTTGATTGCTCCAAAAAAGCAGCAGGTAGGTAGGTCCCTAAGCTATTTGGATCTTAGCAACCAGAAATCTTGAGATGGACTGAACAAAGGCTCTCCGCGGACCAACAGCTGTCTGAATGTAAGAGCTGCTCATCAATAGAGTTCTACTGAATAAGGTCAGAAATGGATGGCTCACTCCAGAGTTTGCCAAAGACCAGAGAGGGCAGCATTGATCTTCGTCTTTGTGACACACAGCCCTTCCTACTTCCCTAGAGACAATCTTAGGCTCAAGTCACTATGGGCCCAATCAACTGTCACATGGAATTGCATCTCACAAATGCACCCAAAGCTGTTCAGCTGAGATAGTTTTTGGTTCATTGTCAATTTCAAAAACTTAAAATTCACCCCATATATCTTGCATGGCCAATATAGCCACAGTGTAAGAAAGCTCCTGTATTAAGGTTCTTTGTCTCTGCTTGTATTGCGGTCCTGTCTTATTTCTGGAAAGCTTGGGCAGAGGGTGGACATGGGAACTTGACACTGCAGTACATCCCGGCAGTGTCTACACAGTGTCACTTCAATTGAAGTGCTTTGCTTTATCTGTCCCCAGTAATTATAATTCACATCATAGGAAGCTGCTGCTGCCACTCTTTGGTTAGTGCCCTATGAAAAACGGAATTTCCCAGCCTTGCCCTTCAGGTCTAGCTGAGCAGTGGATGGAATCAGGTTCTGCTCACTGGCTTTTTGATTCCAACTCTCATAATCGCTGTGCAGACAAGTGTTCAAAGCTGGGCCCTTCCCACCCATAACATGCTGAGAGGACACTCATTTTTTTGCCAGTGTTCAGAACTCTGCAAGCAAGCAAATTGCTGTGACTTAAATGTGTCTACATTTGAAGAATAAAGAGCTGAACTGGCCCTGCTTTGATTTGAGCCTGCAGGCAGCAGGATGTGGGGAAGCTCCCCACCACCCGAGGTAGCTGCATAGGGTGAACCGGCACTGTCAGGACAGAGTGCTGTGTGCTGACCAGCACAGTACAGAGTGAGAGCCTTCCAGCTGGGTTTGAGTGGTGGATATTATCTTTTTTTAAAATCTATCTATCTTGGTGCTGGAGAAGGCCTCAGCAGAATAAGCACTTCCCTGGCAAGTGCAAGGGCCTGAGTTCAATCCCTGTTTCCACCAAAAAAGAAAAAAAATCTATCTATTTATCTATCTATCTATCTATCTATCTATCTATCTATCTATCTATCTATCTATCTGGTACAGGGTCTCATGATGCAGCTTGGACTCAGTGATTCTTCTGCCTCAGCCTCCCCAGGGCTGGGATTACAGGTACGCACAAACCATACCCAGGCTCAGTGGTCAGCTCAGCACCCAAGGCTGGCACAGTATGCAGTATCAAGGATCAAACCCAGACCCTTGCATTTGCCAGGCAAGCTCTTAGACCACCAAGATATCTCCATGGTCCATTATTATCTTGAATAATGAAGGTACCTTGGTGATATGTAAAATAATTGTGTCCTTTATCACCTTGAGCCCTTGCTAGCAAGTTGTTTCTTGTCCATCCTGGGAACAACATGGCCTTACTTTGGTTTTATTTTCTCCAAGTGTTCCCTGTGGGCATAATGAAGTGTTTGAATAACTCAGATTGCAGGTAGTTGCCTTGCCAATAGCTTGTCCTCATTACATCAACACACAGTGGGAACAGTAGCAATAATTATTAGCAGTGAGCATGTGTGTGCACACACACACACTAAGTCCATGGCTTACCACACAGACAGGAAGCCATGGCCAGGCCTGCTGCTCTTCGCTCCTTGTTTTGTATCACAGTTAGGGTGGAATTTCACAACAATCTAGAAATGAATATTACTCTTTTCATTATGCAATTGGGTTGGAGATTTCTTCTAAAGAATTCTAGAAAAGATTCTAGAAAAGGTACAGTTTCTGTTTTTTATCAATTCCATCAAAACTTTTTTTTTTTTTTTGTACCAGGGATTGAACTCAGGACCTTACACTTGCCAGGCAGACACTTATGTTGCTGAGCTATCTTCCTGGCCCCCACTAGAACATTTTTCAAAATTCTAGATAGGTTCTGAGGTGCAACTGCCCAGCACTATGTCTTTTAATTCTCTGAAAGACAAATCTTGGACAGGATATTTCAGAACATGGTCAACAGCAATGTCCATCCATACTGACAGGGATCCATACTTGACCAGACAGAGGAAATGAAAATATGGGTTGTGTTTTCCAAGGAGCTCAGAATAATTCAGGGAAATACATACTATTTTAGATAAGGTCAGCAGCCACTTTCCAGTATGTAAGTGTGAAAATCAGTTGCCAAGAAATATGCCACTGTTTTTGGTTGAAGATCAGTAGGGGAAGATAGAGCAAAACTTCACAAAGTGTTTTCCGAAAACATTTTGGAAAAACATTTGGTGTTGTCATTGATGATTGTTTTGTCATATATTCTCTCATTCAGGTCATGTATGAGGGAAAGATAGAAGAGTGTCACTCCATTTCGGTGACCCTGCCAGTCAATACCTCTTTAGCCATGTAGCAAGTTCCCTATAACATTCCACAGAGACCGCTGAGATTCATCAGCATACATGCCCAGCATGGCTGTGACAGTTATAAGTGACATTTTTCCTGCCTTTGTATATGCTATTAGTTACAAGCCCAGCAAGGCTTTTCTACTTCATTTGCTAGGATAGACTTTCTTTATGTCACCTTAAGGTGAGAACAAGCTAAATACTGCAAGATGTAAAGAATTCAGTGGCTGTTCTCTATTTCTGCTGGGATGAAGAAAGCCTGGCTTGGGTAACTGCCTAATGCTCAAGCCTAATGGTGCTTTCTGCAAAATTCTCTTCTTTTACATTAATAATGTTTGTGTATCTCTCCTGCATATAGATCCAAAATCAAGGGTAATCTCCAGTATAACTTGTGTGACTCCAGGGCTAGCCTAGTCTTAGATTGTATGTCTACAAATTATCCTAACTATTTAGGCATAATGGCAGGCTCATTTTTATATCTATCTGCTTCAGTGCCATTTTTTTGTTTTGTTCTTGGTAGCAAGAATCGAACTCAGGACTTCATGCTTGCCAGGTATGCATTGTCACATTGGGCTGTATCCCCAGTCCTTGATCAGTGGTTTTATCATTCGTTCGCTGAGAATAGTCTTTAATCGTCAAGCCCAAGGCGGGACATGTAGTTTTGATTTGATACACAAATAGTACATCAATTTGCAATTGTGGGGGACAGTGCAGTTAAATGGACATGAATAATACATTAAACTTGGATGTGTAATAGGGACAGGCAAATAGGGAAGGAGCTATTCCAGAGAAGTTTATATATATATCAGATTGAACCTGGTCACACCCTAAATTATATGCAAGGAATCTTCCATTCCTGACAAGCCTGAGCTGCCTCTGGGTGACTGCATGTGCCCCAGGGAGAGCAGTGTGGAAAAGGCGGAAATGAAAATTGCATTTTATTATAAATATGCCTATTATATACCTATACCTATACCTAGCATTATACATTTTTAAAAAGACTTAAATCACTATTTCAAGCATTTTCTATGGGAGCATTTTGATAGGATTTGAGCAGTTAAAAAAATAAAGACTATTGTTATAAATAAAGTCCTATTATATTTCATACCTACAAATATACATATTATTATAAATGTATTTGTATACCTATATAATTTATATTATATTCTAATACCTATATTGTTATACTCCTATACCTATATTTATTGAATAAAGACATAATTTAGAATCTGTGAGACTTACAGGTAAGTACCTAAACTATTTAGTAAAACAATAAAACTATTGACATTCTTTTACTGCTTGTTCATGTAACAAAATTATTTTATTCAGGGCTGGGTAGGTGGCTCGGTGGTCTAAGCACCTGCTTGGCACACACAAGGACCTACGTTAGATTCCCGGTTCTACATACCGTGTTGGCCCTGGAACCCGGGACATGCTGTGCTGGCCACTGGAACTGGGTGTGGCAGCTCATGCCTGTAATTCCAGCACTGTGGAGGCTGAGACAGGAGGATCACTACATGTCTGAGCTGCATAGTGAGACCCTGCATCAAATCAATCAATAAATAAAAGATTTTTTAAAAAATTTTCTAAGTATTTTATTCAAAGCAAGAGCAAAAGAATATGAGAAGAGATCTGTGTGAAAGATTCTGAGTTTATTAATTCCCTTAAATATAGCCTGTGTTCATCATGAAACAGCTTCAGTAGACTCTGATCATTCCTATACCTGTGATATTCTGGGTTTAGAAATGCTTTGTCTGAAACAAAAGGTGAGGGGAACTTGCATATGTCCTTTCTAAATTATTCCAGAGTCTTTTATGGAATAGATATAAAAATGTCAAATCTGACTTTCTGTCACTTGGCAAAATTTATTATTTGCTTACTCATGAAGAGATACATGTTTTTATCCAACCAGCATAAAGAAAAAAGTATTGCTTACATAAATGTCGAATTTTGTTAAGTACATTTAAAGGCATATTCCTATCTGAGTGTTTTATGCATGACAGGCTTTATCTTTTCACTGGTTTGATCCTATTAAAATCCTCTTATAGAAAATGCCTAATCATAGTAGCAGTTCTTTCAAATCTTTTCAATAACAAATTTATTTCAATCACTAATACTATAAAATGACCATACTACAAATGAAGTGTACGGTGTGGTTATTTAGTAGATGGTGTGAGCTATTTGGACAATGCTGTGAAGTAGACTTAAACCACAGTCATGAATAAAAGTGCAGTAATTATAAATAACAAAAAATTATAATTTTGTATCAACCACTTTTCAAACATTCTACCATGTATCCCCAAAATAGTCCACTATCATTACCTCTTGCATGTGAATGGAGGATGCGGGTCTCCCAAGATCAACCTCCGTTTGTGCCACTGCTATTGAACTCATTAGAGAGGGGAGCCCAAAACTTTTGATCCGAAACTGTGGGCAGCAGATGTTTGTCCCACCAGCAGCTTTGCCTTTCCACGTGGTGAAGCAAACATCACTCTCCACGCCCATTGCCCTCTTGCTGAGCCACCTGCTGCACGAGAGTCCTCGTCATACACCAGATCTACGTGCTGCACTGGCTTGTGCTCTCTCTCACTGTCTGCTGCACTAGTAGGGATGACATACAGCCTCATTTGCAGCAGGGCTGGGATGACGTCACCAGACCCAACGCCAGCCCGCAAAGCACCCTTGGTAAAGGCGGCGTGTTTCACATAAGAGTGTTGGACGTGTTTACCTTCCCCAGGATTTTGGTCTGCCTCCTCTGGAGATGAGAGGTCTACCAAGTATCCAATTCCTTTCTTTGTCACTGCGCAGAACTTCAGTCTAAATGGTTACCTTGGAGTGTGCAGAGGTAGCCTATTTTTATCTGGGCTTATAAAAACATTCCAGATGACTGATTCCTTTTATTGGGACGAACTGACCTGATTTCAACCTTTCTGCTCTGTCTGCTGCAGATGATGAGCACTACAAGCCCTACTGCCGACCTCCTCTTATTTCATCCACATTGCTGTTCTATTTTCTTGCAGAAATAGCGGGCTTGTCCAATGTCTAGCTATTATGACAACAGTGTTATTTGGATGGATGCTAAATACTTCCGTCCCAGCTTCCACGAGTCAGTAGGAGCGCTTGGGGGATGTGACTGCATAAATGTGTGGGAATAATACTTATCTCTGGTGCAACAGAAGCCCATTTGTAGGACCAAGGGGGGCGCCTTCAGAGGCAGAAAGACGGATACGATTACTGCACACTGCCAGGTCAGTTTTCTTCCTGAATTGGAAGTGTCCAAAATGGCTATTTCCGTTTTCCTGTTTGTAAGCAGAACCAGTGCCTCAACAAAGCGAGAACGAAGAGCAAAGTTCTCAAAGCTCTAAGGGGCTTGGCAAATGCAAAGCCGTTATTACTTGTTTATGGCATTTATTTGCCTGGGCAAGTAAGCTAGCTTATGCAAAGATACGTGTTCTTTTTCAAATCCACAGTTGATGACAAATGAAGGCAGGCTGCCATGCAAACTACTGCTGAATAAATGGGAAATTCCTGCTGTATCTAATTGCAAACACGAGCCTTCCTTCATGCGAAGACGGCATTTTCACAACGGTATCTTTGTAGCGTGCTTTCCTGACTCCGTCACCCTAGAAGACTGAGAGCACTCAATAGACTGGCTGTTAATACGAGTCTGTAATTCGCTCTGCCATAAAAATACAGCTCAGCGCCTCAGACCGCGGTTCCTCAGAAGCGCCCCCAGACTCAGATGCCTACTTGTGCAAGATGAGCTGCTGTTTTTCTGCTTCTGTGATAGGCGAGGAAGCAAGGAGTGGGCTTGACCCTTCGGCGCAATGGAAGACGAGCCTTCCGCAGGACTTCCTGATTTTAAACTCCCACTGACGCTCCCCGTTTCAGAAAGGTCTGCAAGTCTCCCCTGCCACAAGGACTTCTCACCTCCTGTTCACTTTTCCTTTCCTCATTTTATTTTCCTTCCTCCATAAGTTTCCGATCTGCTAAATGGAGGACATAAGATGGCCATTCTTCCTTTTTTGCAGATTCTGCTGCTGCCTAAAATGTACTTGTAACCCCTAAATCAGCACTCAGTGTTTCTGCACTGCTTCGCAGACGTACACAGAGTGGTGGACAGAGGCGCAACATGTGCGTTCCCAGCCGGTTTGAAGCATGCTGGACCAGTTTCCTTGTTTCAGCCCTGTGACTCTAAATAAGTGACTTTTTCAGAGTCGGTTTAGAGCTGCATCTTGTGCCTTGAGGATGCTTTTGCTGGCTGATTTGTCTACAAAACTGCCCAAGTGTGGTGTCAGGTGTCTGTTCTAGCATTGAGAATACTGATGTGGGTGATGGCAAATATGCGCGTGTTAGTGGAATGTCATCCTCACATAAAAGACAGTCACATCGCCATGAGCCCAACGGGTTGATCAACAATACATAGTAAATGTCATGTACTTCAGAGAGATACACATAGAATTCACAGGTTGATGGGTTATGAACTGAGGCCTGCAGAAACTAGCCCCAGGTTTCTCCTAGGAGTGATCTATTTTCTAACTCAGGGGAGATACATCAGAGGCATAAGCACGTATCAGGCAAAGCGCAAGATCCAGAGTTCAATTCCGGAACCACATGCAATGCTGGCCTGGGAAATGGGCGTGGTGGCACATGCCTGTAATCTCAGCACTCAGAAGGTTGAGACAGGAAGATTGCTTCGAGTTTGAGACAAGGCTACAAAAGTGAGGGCAAGGCCAGCCTGAATTGCATAGTGAGATCCTGTATCCAAAAAAATAGGTTTTAAGGAGCAACTACTGCAAGTGATGAGCCCAGCCTGTCCCAACCCTAAGGGCATCTTGAGGATCATGGGACAGAATGCCTTGGGTGTCCTCATCATCATCAATTAAAACTTGGGAACAGAAAAATTTAGCGGCAACCCCACTATTTTAGCCCGACAGCTAGCTTCACTTTCAGGATTCCACTTATTCTTGGTTCCTTCGGTCCTGTTCTTCAGAACCGCCTTAGAGTGTGTGTGCTTTGGACGACTGTTTCCACTTGGCGTTCTGTTGTGTGCATTGCTCTGTATAGGGACACAGCTTTCATTTCTCTTGCTCTGTCAACTGGAAGTGTTGAAGACTTTCTTCCTCAGATGACACAGGAGCAGCCCTCTGTGGCTGGCTTCATCCCATGACACCGACGAGCCTCAATATTCCATGACTGATTATTTAAAAAAAAAAAAAAAAACTTGGCTCTCAGCATTGTGAGATTTGATCTAGCAAAGAAATGTATTAGGTAAGCTTTTCTCACAACTAGAAAAATGTGATTTAGGTCATAGCATTTCAATCATTATTCACTGGAACAAGGTGCCCAGCGGCCATTAAGGAAAAGCAGCTGTAATCTCAGGGACAGCAGTGGGCTGGCGCAGGAGCTGGCAGGGCCCACACAGCTGGCCGTGAGGCTGTGGGCATGCTCTCGGCTGCAGCTGCACACCTCTGCCGATGGTGAAAGCAGTCGTGCATAATGCTTACACAAATGAGTGTGGCCAGACGCCAGCAAGAGTCCAGCAAAAGCCAGTAAGGCACAAATCCAAACAGAATAATTCTGAACAAGAAAAGGGGGAACAGTTTATTAATTCATTCTGCCCCAGCTACCTAGTGTTCCAGGCTCTGTACTGGCTGGTAGTAATATCAGCTAAAGTAACAAAGCAAGATTTTTGGGCTGGCCAGATAGCTCAGTGGATTTTAGCACATGCTTAGGCAGATGCAGGGCCTGGGATTTGATCTCCCACCTGCCATACTGGCCCTGCCCCTGGAGTGTGCTAAGACAGCGACTGAGACTGGACATGGTCACATGAGCCTGTAATCCCAGTGCTCAAGAGGCTGAAAAACAGGAAGGATCCCTATGAGTCCAATCTGTGTTAGTGAGACCCTGTAGACCCTGTACTCAATACAAAAAAGCAAGATTTTCCATTCCTCATGAGGTATACAGTCTGGAGGGAGAGAGAAAGGTCATATTAAAATAATCATATAAATTAGTATAGACTCACACACATTGATAAATGCCATAAAGAAGAGAACATGGGCAAGAGATTTGAGCACTGAGTTTGGGGAAGGGCTGCTACTTGTTCATTGAACGAGTGGGGCCTTGGTTATTGTGCAATAAGTGATTTTTATCAATAGAGCTTGAAATGCTTTCACCTAAGGTTAAGTAGTTGCTGTGTTGTAACACATAACCCAGTGGTCATTTGATCCTTCAACCAACTGAAAATCTTTCTGCCTAGAATTCATCCCTGAAATTACTAACATCCACTTCTCTGGCTTCTTTTTGAAAATCTCAGATCTGTGTTGTTTTGTGTTTTTCTTAATCTTTTGCACATAAGATCTTCTTTTATATGATTTTACTTGTAATCTCCTCATTTGCTAAGTTGGTGCTAGATTCAGTAATCTAGCAGTTATTGTCTTTGGGTGTCTTTTCTTTTTTGCTTTCATACAGTTGACTTTCCTAAGGAGAAAGGATGTGCACCACAGGAGTGGTGTTGGCCTGCCCCTTTGGCACCATCCTGGTAACTTAGGGGCAAGTCACGACCACATGTCAGCTGCTGACTGGCTGGAGGATCTCATTCATGAAATGCATACCCACACTTCTCATGCCCTCTGACCTGTCTCTTCTTAGCTCTTCTAGTTCTTGCATTCTCTTATTCCTTTTCAGGCATTAATTTTCTTCTGTCAGCTGTGTCAGAACCCATCCCCAAGATCTGCTTTCCCCAGCTACCTGTGAATCTCTCCCTTCTGGGTGCTCCGAGGAGCTCGCCCTCTGGCCTTGTCTTTGCTTGGGGCCCATCAGGGCTTCTGGGATTTGGCAGCCTTGTGGCTTCTTACTGAGCCTCTGCCTTGGGAAAGAAGTGGAAGGAACTTCCTGGAATGGACACTTTTCTTCTGAAACCAGTAAATAAAAAATGCCCCATTTCATTGCCCTATACTGACAAGCTTAGTATTGACAACTCTTTTCTTTAAGTAAAAGAACGATTTTTTTATTGTTTGGGTCTGAGAATTCAGAGAAATCAGGATATCCAGTTTATTACTGTTCACATGATCCCAGCTTACAGCAGACTGTGCTCCCTACTTGATCTCTGAGATATGGGTTACCCAGATCACATACAGAAATTTCCCATTACACCTCTGTCAGGGGCTCAATCCCTGCATGATTCTTCTGGAATCTTTGTAAATCCTAGGGATTAGAAGTGTGTATTCCCCTAACCATTGAACCTGTCAAACCTCTACTGCATATCAGGTAGGAGTAGATTTCCCTCTCATTACTAGGAATATGTTTGTTTTTCAATGGGTTTGTTATCCATTCCTTCTTTGCTATACTTCGAATTTATTCCAAGGGAATTACTCAGTGTTTTTTCAAGGGGAAATGAACCAGGCAGTTTCCTTCTTAGAACCTTTCATGGCTTTTCTAGATGTTAAGATCAAGCTGAGATGCAAAATTTAAGGGCTTCTCAAGAAAATCCATACTCAAGAAAAATAATATTCAATGCGTGTCTTACCTCATTTTCTGTTACTGTAATGAAATAACTGAGACTGGCTACTCTACAAACCTTAAATGTCTATTTTGGAGTTGCAGGCTATGGCCCTGGCATCTGCCTGCTGTGGAAGGGGCTCTGGTGACATCACGGCAGTGCAGCATGACTGAAACGTGTTCAAGAGGGAGAGATTCCAAAGAAACGTAAAACAAGAGTCAGAGACAGAGAGAGCTGAAGCAGCAAGCTTGCTTTATAAACCTGTTCCCGGGAAAACTACTCCAGTTCCATAAGATCTCCATGACTCCCTTCATGAGAGTGACACTGCCATGGCCCAGAGACCTTCTGGTGTACCTGTGTCTTAAACTTCTTACCCTACTGCGACCCAGTTTCCTGCACTGGAGCTATAGGGTATGCACTCCAACCATATGTAAGCCTTAGAGTTTAAAAAATCCAGCTGGTACACTGCAGCTACCATCTACATTTGTAAAAGAGGCTTTGTCCCATAGTCTTCATGTGGCTGAGCAGACACTCTAACAGCCAGGCCTCAGGGCATTCTCCAGCTGTACCCTGAGGCTCAAGGCCATCCCGATGATGTGGTCACTTCCTTACTGGATTCTGGGAGGCTTCCTCCAGCCTAGGCCCTGCATGGGCAGCTCTCTCTCTCTCTCTCTCTCTCTCTCTCTCTCTCTCTCTCTCTCTCTCTGCACATCTTCCCTGGGCTGGTCCTTCCTCATCCTAAAGAACTTCTATGTGTCCCTTCCCTGAGCTTTCAGGCAGAACCAGGCTTCTCTGCTGTGGGAGATCCTTCTAGAACCCAGTCCTCAGTGTTTGGCAAGTGAACATGCACATGGGACTTTTGCTCATTAATATATAGTTTCTCCAATTGATTGTAAGTTCTGTAAGGCCCAGACTGAGTTATTTTATGACTCCCATAGCAAAGTGCTCTGTATATCAAGGACTGAGGGGCAGTTAGTCACAATGACATAGTGTCCATGTGTAGCACCATCATATCTGACCTGGAGACTTACATAATCATCTTCCTGGTGTAACAGTACCACCCAGCATCACTGACTATTGAGCTCCTCATCTTTAATAACCCTGGCAAGCAGGTTAGATTCTATCAACATCTCTATTTATAGTTGCCTGAAATTCTTGAAGGAAAAGCAATAAAAGGAATACTGAAGCCTTCATGCTGGATGAGGAACACGAATCTCGTGCTGGCCAACTGCCCTGCTGGGAAAGATCCCAGGACAGCAAGAGTGGGGCTCTGCTGCTTGGGGTGGCGCCTTACCCTACCCCCACCCCCAAGCTCACACATGCTGTCAGAAAAGGTGCTGATGGAGATTCCTGTGTCTCTGGAAGCCACAGGGCAGAGGGGTTGGGAGCCTTCTCTTACCATTCGTGCTTCACCACTTACGAGACTGCCCTTTCCTATTCCTCCCTTAAAAAATCCAGTTTGCATCTCTGCAGAGGCAGTTTGCTTTAAACCCCAGAAGGAGTAAAGGTCAAGAAAATAAATCATCAAAGACCTATCCTTGTGAGCAGAGCTTTCTTTCTCTTGTTCACTCACTCAGGTCTATTTTATCCTCTTCACCATGTGAGACTTAATTGAAACTGGCTCTACCATGCACTTTCAAGTTCCGCAGGCTTCCATGGAGGGGTCGACTCCTATTCGATTTGCTCCCTGGAGCAATGCCCTTGCCTGCCACTCACTTTTACTGCCCTGCTGCAGCAAAAGGCCAGGCCTTGGCATTGCTCCACAGTGGCCATTGCTCCTTTAATATGAGGACACATCTTCCTTGATAGACAGAGCCAGCTTCTGTGGGGGCTGTGGCTTCCTTGGGAGTGGGATCCATTCATCCATTCATTCAACAGACATTCATTGAGCACCCCTGTGTGTTAGGTGTTTCGGAGCCAAGGAGAAAAGCTCAAGATCGCTGTCCTCTTGGAGTGTTAGCCACTAAGGGTCAATGAATGACTAGCCAAGTCCATTGTGTTTCCAGCTGTAAGTACTATGAAGAAAAATAAGTCACGGAGCCCTAAGAGCATGCTTGATGGTGGCAAGTGGCAGCCTGGCTGTCAGGGAAGTTTTCTTAAAGCAGTGACCCTTGCACAGAGGCCTGATGGGGAGCGCTGTGCTGAATTGGCAGCTGGTGGTCCACTTGTGACACCCAGCTGAATGGAACCAGTATGGTGCTGGGTGTGGGGGGCCCACCTGACAGTTGTTGCCAGCAGCCGAAGAGACAGAACTGGAGAAGAGCCAGTGGAGGCTGGTGGGAAGCTGTGTGGAAACCACTGGGGGCTGTTGAAACTGCTGGTTCTCTTGGGCTGTTGTGCCAGGGGACCCTGGCAGCTGGCTTTCCTGGTGAACCTGGCTGTTCTTGTTGGAGTAGGAGCTGAGGACCTCTTTGTTTTCGAGAATGGCTATCATTCTGGTCCTCATCTTGACCATCGCTTCCTGGCTCCAGAACAGATGGCACACTGCCCAGTGTCCTAGAGAGGCTTGGGATGCTGGCCTTCCTCATGAGAACTCAGCTTTCCTCATCATTGCAGGAGCTCAGAACCTCACTGTGCCTGAGGATGGCTGTGGTACCTTTGGGGAGCTCTGGTGCTTACCTGAGCATTACTTCCCTGCTCCAGTACAGATCCCTCAGCCTGCTGGCACAGAGCCTGCATCCGCTGGCACAGACTTTCTAGCCTCCATCATTGCCCTGGGGCTGTCCAGCACAGATCCATGAAACAGGCCTGCATGAAGCACTGTTGCAGGCTCTAGGCCTCCAGCTGGGCTCGTGGGAAGCACTGTCATAGGCTCTAGGCCTTCAGCTGCACTCCTGCAGGATCCATTATTGTGAGATCCAGGCCCTCAGCTGGATTATAGTCTTATAAAATGTGACCTGTGTAAGGTGGGAGTTTAATGTGACCTGCACTGTATTATTCCTTTGCAAAATCCCAGGCTCTGACAAGTTCTTAGAAAAAGGTTTGCCAGACAAGGTATAGAGTTTGATAGAGCAAAGCTGACTACCCACCAAGAAGCAAGAGTGTCTGGGTTGGTAGCTCAGTCATCTAAGCACCTGCCTGGCAAGTGCAAGGAACCAGGTTCCATCCCCAGTGCCAGATGCTGTGGGAGCCCTGGAACCCTGGGGCTCTAATCACCAAAAGTTGATGTGGTGGCATATGCCTGTAATCCCAGCACTGGGACAGGAGGATCACTATGAGCCTGAGTTGTATAGCAAGACCCTGTACCAAATAAATAAGTTTTAATAAAAAGAAGAGCCCCTGTGGCTGGAGACCAGAGTGTGGGAAAGGTGATAGAAAGTGAGACCAGGGGAGCAATCAGGGACCCAAGCAAGGGGCTTTATCCAGACCATGGTCTATTGTACATGTTGCTAGAGAGAACTGTGCAGAATAGGAACTTAATCTCACTTTTGCTATAGGAGACCATCTGGCTACCATCTGGAAGGAGTGGATTAAAATGGTGCAACATGGGCAAAGGGTGGTGGAGGCTGATGAAAGCCTCTGGGAATGACCCAAGGACAAGGTGGGGCTGACTTGGAGTGGGGCTTAGCAGTGGCAGTGGTGAGAAATACTTAGAACCTTGTATGGTTTGAAGGAGAGCTCATTCACCACTTTGTTGGACTCAGTGTGGGTCATGAAGGAAGAGTTAAGTCAAGCTCCATTCACTTGTGTACTTCAGAATAGTCCTTAAACACTTGCAGTAGAGCAGCCATGGTCCTAGGTGCAGAACAGCCAAAGATCCCTGCTCACATGGGGCCTGTGCTCCAGCAGGGAAAGACAAAAAGAAAAGGGAAAGCAGATACATGTGAGAAATAACAAGTAAATTTTATTACATGTTCAAAAGATTAAACAGATAATGGTGAAGAGAAAAAAATAGAGCAGTACACAGACACCAGGGGAGGGAGCAGTTACAGTTTTAACCAAGGTGGTCAGATCCTTAAGGGAGTCGCCTAGGTTGGGGCCTTAATGAGTGGCAATGTTTCCAATGAGATGCTCAAGGATAGCAAGTACAGCGGGAAGGAGGGCCAGGTTGGAGGTTAAGGTGGAGTAAATCTGAGTTGGTCGTTGTCTTCAAGTATAGAGTTGAACTGTGTCTTAGTGATGTTGCCAAGTGGGCAGTGGCACTCTGGTCTAGGGCTTCCCAGGGGCCAGGTCTATGGATACAGATTTCCAAGTCTTCAGGCCCTAGAAGGTCTTTAAAGCTGTGGGACCAGATGCGATGTAGTACATTTGAGTAGAGAGAGCAAAGAAAAGGGCCAACAGCTGGAGGGTGATCTAAGGGGAGAGCACAAATGGTAACCAGCGAGGAGACCCACAGGAAGGCAAGGAAAGAGAAAGAGTGCAGAGGAAGAGCTGGAGCGGGAAGACACCATCACCCATTGCCCAGGCACCAAGTGGACTGGCCAGCGGACTCCAAGCCACGATGGAGATCCTCTTGTAGGCGCTCCCTGCATGATAAGTAACAAAGTTGCTCTGCGGTAGCCATCTGACTGTAGTGTGCAATCCCAGAAGATGTCCTCTCATGCCTAGGGAGCACCGTGTCTGCGCCTTTTGTGTTTACAAACATCCATGAGGTTAGCCTAAGGATAAATGCGATCCTGCTAGGTTGCACAGTTGGCGAAGATCTGAAGGCCACCCACAAGGCTTTGGGCCCAATTTCATAGGCAGTGGGAATTCAGGTAGGACTGTAAGGCAAAAAAAGACATATTGTAGTTTGTTCCTTGCAGACATTTTTAGAAGTGGAATGGATGATGAGTTGGAGCAGACACTGTCAGTGTCTGAGTCATGATATGGAGGGGTCTGAACCAAAAGAGAGGGTGCAAAGGGAAAATGTGCCTGTCAGCTTTCCATTACTAATTGAGATAGTTGATTTATTGAGACAAAAGATGTATTTTGGCTTACGGTTTTGGGGGTGGCCGTCCATGGTTGATGGCCTTGATGCTTTAGGCCTGTGGCAGGACTGTACATCATGGTGGCTGTGCATGGTGAAACAAAACTGCTTCCCTGATGGGCAGGGACCAAAAGACTAGACTGGAGAGACTAGCATCCCAACCCTCTCCTTAGGAGTATGCTGTCAGTGACCTAAGGACTTCCCCCCTAGGTTCCATTTCCCCAAAGTTCTACAACCTTCCAGGAGCACCAGCCCAGGGACCAAGGCTGGGAGGCTCTTGGAGTATATTCAAGATCTAAACCAGGGCAGGAGAATGGCCCTGAGAGGCATTGGGATTTTACAGCAGGCAGGAAGTGACTGTGGGTGAGGCAGGAAAGGTCACAGACAACTCTTAGGTTTCTACCTTGTATAACTGGAGATAGAGTTTATCATGGATATTTGCAGAGAAATGGAGAAAAGAATTCGTGAGTTTACCCAGTTTATGGATTAATTATTAGGAAGCATCAGGGAGCAGGAAGCTCCCCTGCTCACTAATTAGTTAACTGATAATTAGGCAGTGGCTGATTAATGTCATTGCCTGCCTCCCCGTGGGGTTGGAGGAGGGGAGCTGAGCCATCCCCAGAATTGCTGCATACCCAGAATCTCTACCATGACAGGACACCCCTCCTCCCAGGGAAAATCCTTGCCATCAGCTTTTCTCTGTTAGCTCTTCAGCTAGATGTTCTTGCCCAGTGGAAAAAAGGCAGAGAAAGGGGGCAAGTGGATATGTGCATTCCACAGTTAGGATTCTCAATAATGACGTTTTCAACAACCCCATAGCAACATTCCCCTTCAAATACTTGGCATTCATTTTTCATTCATCTGTCAAGTGTGCATCAAAGTTTAATTTTCCACTTTGAAGCTATGACTTGCATTCTGCTTCTCCCAGCCTAACCTATTTGCCTGAAAACCACCTGCTCTGTGATGAAATAAAAGTGTCCTGAGGTTGATGCAACAATTTCATGCTCAGTATTGGGAAG
This sequence comes from Ctenomys sociabilis, assembly GCA_004027165.1. Lineage (NCBI taxonomy): Eukaryota > Metazoa > Chordata > Mammalia > Rodentia > Ctenomyidae > Ctenomys > Ctenomys sociabilis. The sequence continues at coordinate 41,351 of PVKA01012270.1, forward strand.
AAGCCCAGAGCTGGGTCCAGGAAATGGTTTTGAAGTTCAGATTCCCTCGGGGCCTAACTTCCCTTGATGCATAAAGTACATGCTGGCCTATCCTTGGAGCACTGAACAGTGTTAAATTGGAGGAAGTGTTCACAGTCCTCTCTCTCTCTCCTTGCTCCAGTTTCAAATACTCTGGTCCAGTTCAAGTACTCAGGCTAGAGCACCTTCTCAGATTGATGATAAACACCCCTGCAAACAGGTGGGGCAGATACCTGGACAGAACACTGCAGATGGAGGAAAGGCCCTGGGAGTGGGGTAAAGCAAAGAGGTTTCCAGAGGCAGCACATGGGCTACCTGAAGACTTTGTTGCATGGTGTTTTAAGAAAATTACAATGAAATGCCAACAGGTAAAAATTAAAAATTCAAACATCCTGCTTCTCTTGAAAAAATCAGAAAACATGGTATCTCAGAGCCCAAGGTTTCTCCTGGCAATTGCGGCAACTGTCAGCTGTGGGTGAGGTGATGCCCACCCAAACACAAGGGTGTTGGCCCCCAGAGAGACCCTCCACTGCCACTTCTACTCCCACAGCTCTGGGGGCTCCAAGGACTAGCTGGTGGGCCCCATTCCCCCAAATGCTGCCACTGAACCCCTGTTAGGGGCCCACCAAGAACACAGCTCTTATTCTCTGTCAGTTTGGGCTCCAAGAGAGTAAGAACTTTGGGTTGTTTTTCCTGTGCATCTCCAATATCTCTTGTAAGGCCCAGCTCATGAATAGCACTTAAATCATTTAATTTACAGTAAGCATAGCAGGCTAAATCATCCCTTCTGGTTGTGAGAGTTCGCTGCTCTGACATTTATCTTTAAATAAACATATTTATGGGGTCCTCTTAGGGTAACATGGAATTTGTCTCCACCTTGGCCTCAATTTGGTTCAGCTTAGCTCCCTCTCTTGTAGTTCATGCCAATACTGGTTGTCAGAGCAGACAAGACCATGCAGTTGAATTCCTATGAGCCTGCAGAGAAGAGTTTACCCACCTTGCTCTTTGGCAGAAAGGAGCCAGTGATGAGAGTGGTAGAAAAGAACAGAGGTCCTTTCCCCCACAGCCCCTCCAGCATTTGTTGTTGGTTGACTTCTTATTGGAATCCATTCTTTCTGGGATGAGATGGAATCAGTATTGCTTTAGTTCACATTTCTCGAATGGCCAGTGATGTTGAACATTTTTTAATGTATTTATTTGCCATTTGTATTTCTTCATCTGAGAAGTGTGGATTCATTTCAGATGCCCCTTTTTGGATTGGGTCTTTGAATTTTGAGGGCCTGATTTTTTAAAGAGATCTTTTCTTATCTTTTCATAGTTGCAATGGTGTCTTCAAGATCTGAAACTCTATCTATCTTCACTCTCATTCAAACAGTTTTGCCAGCTTGTGATTGAGGTTTTAATTTCCTGTATATCTCTTTGAATCTGTTTCATGCATTCTATTTCTTTCTTATATTGCTCAGTCAAGGATTCCATCATTTTTCTATTCTCTTCTACTTTTTTAAATCAATGTCTTCTTTAGAAGCACTTAGTAATTCTTTCATTATAGTTATCATTTCATTTTTTACTTCAGAGATTATTTCTGATCCGATTTCCTCTATACCTTTCTATAGTTGTTTCTTTACCTCAGACACTATTATTTCAGGTGTGTGATTTCCAATTTCTTCTACGCTAGTGTCTCCTGCATTTGTTCTGGGTGGGCTCAGGGTCTGAGAATGCATTTTTCTCTTTCTCTTAGTCATTTTGTATAACACTGTCCTCTGACCTTTGGAGTACAGCTTTGGTACAGTTATAACCTTAGCACGTACTGAAATTCTTGCCCAAGAAAGATTATGTGGTCAAGGCAGTTATAGTTTTGTATTTAAAGAACTACAATTAGCAACACTAGTAATGGGTGTGATATTTATCAGCTGACAAACTTTTGTAACTAATGGGTTTGTATTTTAGACCATAAAAGCTAACATGACTGTATAGCTAAGCAGATGTTAAATTGGGAATTTGTATTCAAATTAGTTCTCCTAAGTTCTGTCTGATCATCTCCCCTTGATGTACATGGGCTCTTTCAGGCATACTAGTTCACTGTGGTTGCCTGTTTCCTCCTCTCAATCAACAGAGAGAGTGAGAGGATGCCCTCATAGACCCTATGCTCTCATAGGGTCTAGCAAAGTGTCTAGCTTACCAGGTCCAGATCTACTAAGTTCAAACTCGTTCCGTTAGGCCTGGCTTAGGGCTGTGCTCTGCTTCTTCCTGCTGCAGCCTGTGGAAGTGAGCCTGCTGTGTCCCTCTGCCAAGATGTTCAGCTCCTGGATTAGCTGGGTGGGTCTCGCCCCTAGCCTGTCTGCAGGGATTGCACACCAGGCCTGCCTGATGGATAGCTGTTGGGCAGACACCTCCCCCCCACACACACACACATGCAGCCTAGGCACTGGCTGGAAAGGGATCTGGTGAGCAGATGAGCCATCACACACACACACACACGGTCTGAATTTTTTTTACAAAAATTCTTTATATGTTCAAGATAGAAGTTCTTTGTCTGAGGCACAGCTGGCTAATTTTTTTTTCCCAGTTCATGGGTTTTCTTTTTGCTCTGGGCCACTGTGGATATCAGTGTGGAAATTCCTCAAAAAACTAGGGTTAGAGGTCTCATTCAATCCAGCTATGTCCCTCCTGAGAATTTCTCCAGAGGTAAAAACATCATAGTACAGTGATGTATGCGCACCCATGTTTAGAGAAAAGCAATTTGTCATAGTAAATCTTAGAAACTACCTAAATGCCCATCAACTGTGGAATGGATAATAGATGTGGTATTTTCATACAATGAAACACTACTTAGCTATAAAGAAAGATAAATCTGAAACTTTTGTAGGTGAATGGATGCAACTAGAAACCATACTTAGAAGTGAAGTAAATCAGACTTGCATTTGTAAATGTCGTTTTGTCTCCCTAATGTAAGAAACTAAAAGGGTAAATAAAATCTGAAAGGTGCAACGGATACTGTGGAAAAGAAAGAAAATGCTTGATAGGAAAGAACAACTGGGATGAGGAAAAGGAGAAAAGAAAGAAGGGAGGAGGGGCTAGCTACAATAACTGTACCAGCAATTTCTATCGGTCTATTGAGAGGACCAGTTAATGTTTTTTGACAAATTTTGCATGCTTCTGCCTGGTAATGTGAACAACAGCTTACATAACAACCATCGTTGGATCCCTATCATCTTGTTTAACAAAATAAAAAAATGATGTAACCATATAAAACATAAAAAAGGAAAGAAAGAACATTCAAAGCTGATAAAACTGAAGGCAGAGGGAGAAGGAAAAGAGCAGCAGACAGGGAATGACAGTCATGACCTCCCCAGTGAGAACGATGCATGCCCCAGGGGTCTAGAACAGCAGCAGTCACCGCACAGGCATAGAAGCGCAGCCAGATTAGGTAATACAAACGTCTCAGCACTGGTTCTCAAACTGGGGTGCTCAAGTGCACTCTCGGGGCCTTGAGCTCCCTTGACAGTGGTGGATGTGCACACGGTCTGTATTATGATTTTTCCTTTGTTTCTATGAGTGGTCATGACGCTGTCCGAACCAAGGCAGAGGAGTCAGAGTGTGTGAGATTTTGTAAGGGTTCTCTGTTCACCATGTGGAGGCCCAGTGGTTGTGTAGTGACTGTTGCTTGGGAGTTAGCGAGTTCATTGTATTGCAAGCGGTGATTAATTGTAGCAAAACACCATTGTCCACTACATTATCTTAATACAGTCAGCTGTTACTGAATTTGTATTTAATTCTTACATTCATCTCAGTGTTAGCATAGTCCAGATGCTCCGTGCAGCAATGCTTTGTGTCTGGCTGTGCTGGCACTTGCGTCAGGTGAATTTAGGCAGCATTACCACAGAAGGAATTGAAAGCACTGCTGCAGGTCCTGGAGACCTCATTTTCCCTTTAAAAGGGGACTACGCATTATTCAGGGTTGTTGTAAGCACCAACTTCCTATCGCAGCTGCGTTTCAGTTATGAGGAACTATTGGCATAAGTGATCATTTAAGCAGCATGAGCTCTGCGCTGCCAGTGAGCGAAGTACTTGGGAGGAGCCAAGTGTGGGCAATGTGCTGCGCTGCTCCCTCAGTGGGCGGCTGTGCCCACAGCAGCGCTGGAGACTGAGGCAATGCCCACTGTCGCTGTGCTGATTGAACAACCTACTACTTGCTACAGCGCCTGGTCTGAGGGGTGGAAATGCGTGTCTTCCCTTTAGCACTATGCAAGCTCAGTCAGCAAACTGTGGCTGCCCTGGAATGTATTCATATGCAAAGCCTTATGGTTATCTGGGGCTGCTTTCTCTCCTTATTCTGTAATGCCACAGTCCAGTGGAGATCTCAAGAACTTCAAGGCCTAAAGTCTCCGCTGCCTAGCAGGCCCCTGTGTACACAGTTTAATCATTTTTACAATGCACCTTCAACTTATGTACATTTCATTTTATTCTCTAAAGTGACTTGATCTGCCCCACTTGAGCAATTAGGGAATTCAGGGAGATTGTTGCTTTCTGGAAGATTCCTTCATTTCTCTAATTATTATTATTTTTCTTTTTTGGGTGGTACCAGGAATTGAACTCAGGACCTTACACTTGCCAGACAGGCACTTATGCCACTGAGCCACCTCACCAGGCCTTCTTGATTTCTCTAATGAGAGAATTGACTTTGTTCTCAACATCAATTGCTATTTTCTTGAAATAGAAGTGGGAGACTGCTGAGATGCTATTTCACTCCAGACGCCCACTAGGTAGCTTTGGGCCAAGTTGTGCGTCAGATGCGCAGGTGTTTGTCCATCCCCTCCTGCTTGGTCTCTGTCCTTCTGCATGTCTTTCCCCCTCTGCCTTTTTACTCTTCCTTATCTTGGACCTACTTCAAGGAAAGCTCTGAACCTCACCTTCATCTCCATGTAAAAAATTATATCGATAGGCTGGGATGTAGCTCAGCAGTACATGCTGCTTGGCAAGCATGAGATAATGAGTTCGAGTCCCATGACCAAAACCCCGCACAGTATTAGTACAAGTTGCAGTACATCATGAATACGTTCACTGCTAGTAGTTGGCACCCATGCCTGCACGTCTGTTTCGTTCTACCCCTTATCCCTCCTCCCCTTCCCTCCATCCCTTTGTCTCTTCCTCATTTGCCAAACATCTCCCCATTTCCTACTGTCTATTTTCAGTTTTCTCTAATTTATTTAGATCTTGGAATTCTCACGGATGAGAAACCATGTGAACTGTAAGCATCTGATTCATTTTCACTTAACGTTGTGGGTTCAGGATGCACCATTTTCCCGACAGTGCCTGGGGCCCGTCCTTCTCTTGAGCAGAGCAGTATTCTGCTCTGAACACCACACTGTAAAGTCTGTTCTTCTGTTGATGGACTTGCAGGCTGCATCCACAACTTTGCTGCCTGTGCAGGTGTCACATTTAGCTCTTTCCTAAAAGAAGACTAGTTGGGTCAAACGGAATTTGTATTTTAAGTCGACTAAGGAATCACCATACGGATCTCCACAACAGCTGCACTCGTTCACATTCTCATTGAAATGTGTAAGGTGTGTCCTTTGCTAACTTCATTCATGGGCATTTGTGCTTGGAGCTTATTGTCTTGACAAAGCAATAACAAGCTTTCTGTTACCTTAAAGAGAAGCTGTGCAAGAGCAAAAGGAAGCAGCCTGAGCCCTCCTCAGTGACCACACGGCCTGGCGTGTCTAATACAGGGATCACTGTGACAATCAAGGTCCACCTCTCTCATGCCTCATCAGCACCAACTCTCAAAGGTCCCAAAAACTTCTAACAAAAAGTCCCCCCAAGTGCTTCATTTATCTACAGAACCACTAAAATTGCCACAAAAAGTTGAGATTAAGATGCCATTCCCTTAGTCACCTGGGGATGGCTTCCTCCTGAGATTTAGAGAGTGGCATTGGCCAGGGTGTGGGTGCATCAAGAATAGCAGGTTCAGGGCTGGGGAGAAAGATCAGTGGTCTAAGCACCTGCCTGGCAAGCACAAAGTTCTGAGCTGGATCCCCATACTGCCTGCAGTGCCACCCCCGCCCCTGGGGCACATTGAACCAGCCACAACAAGGTATGGTGGTGCACACCTGTAATCCCAGTGCTGGAGCAGATGCCTGACACAGTCTTCTCAGGAAGTAGAGAGAGGCCCATTCAGCTTGTGCTTCAGGAAGCTCAGACTCCGATCAGGTGGCCCTTTCAAGTCTCTGGTGAGGGCAGCACATCAGGAAGGAGCACTGGGAGGAGTGAACACAGTACAAGCCAAGACTGGGAGACAAGGCCACTCGTGATCTCCTCTGCAGAGCTATGCTCCCTTCCATGGAAAGCCCCAGCAAGTCTTCTGCTCATCTGAGAGGGAGCAGGATCTGCGCTGCACTGGCTAGGCAGCCACCTGGACTCCGACCAGCATCTGCCTAATAGCCTCTTGGGCTCTCCGTGATGGCTCAGGGAAGCCGGATCCCAAGTCCTGACAGTACAGCAGGAAGCACGCAGACCTAGGACTCAATTCCTAGTGCTCTTCCTGGTACGCTCCTTGTGTGGAGCAGAGCTTCCTCTGAGGAGGGAAAAGCCACCTGGAGCACATGGCTGGTGCAGCCTCGAGGTGCTGCTCCCGGAGGGTGAGTCCTCCTCGGCAGCTCACACCAAGATCCCGTTCTTGTCTCCATCCTGGTTGGTTCTCTGTCTTCGATGCAGATTCTCAAACATCCCTTTAAGGTGTCTCCCATTTTGGGTAGATCTGCCTTGTACAGCAGATACAGCACAGTTCCCCTGGAGCTCCTGCATAGGATTATGCACTGAGAAAGCAGGGTGCTTTATGAATTAGTCATTAAAGTTCTCCAAAATTGCAACCAATATTATCACTCTTGTGCATTCCCACAACCCCACCTGACCAGGTCAGAGCCTCACTCCAAATACCACCTCGTGAATACACACTGAGCCGTAATATACTTCAGCTTTAGATTTACATTTGTTTTCTGGTAACAATCCTGGAGCATGTTACCAATTCAGATCCTTAACTAATCAGGTGAAAATTCATTCAGATGATCATAATTTTCAGCCAAAGAAGAAAATTAATATTCTGTACAAAAGATTTCCAGGGATAAATATTTTGGAACAGCTATCAAAATATTTTCAATGAAGAGTTTATAGACTAATGTTAAAAATCAAGTCATTAATGAGCAGTCTTCTCCAGAATGTGCTCTGTGAAATGAGTAGGGCTTGTGTGCCCATTGACATTCACTAATGATCTATAGGTCTGGTGAAGGGGCGAAGTGAGGACAGACTGTCTTCTGGAGTACCGGCAGGGCAGGCTTCAGGGGCTGCAGGATGGTGTCTGTCAGAGCTCAGCCTGTGCACAGCCTTTGGCCTAGCAAGTGGGCTCAAGAAATTAATCTTCAACCATCCCTTCACAAAAAGGGTATTCTTCCTTCATGTGTATGCCTTTGTGTCAGTGTCTGCACAGGGGCTTTGCTGCATTGCTGTTTTTAATGCTCATTAGTTATAAACAGGGTGAATCACTGCAGTGTGTGGCTCCTTTGGAGTGCTGTGGCACCACTGAAAGAATGAGCTGGTCTTTGTCAGCTCAGAGTGGCAGGGTTTTGTTGTGTAGGAGAAACAAATTCTAGGACAGGTTTCATTATAATCTGTCTTGTAGGAAAAAATGCATTATGTATGCACACATACATAATGTATGCACACATGGGTGATGTATGCACACATGTGTGAGGTGCACACACACATGGTATGTGCAAACATGCATGATGTATGTACACTTGTGTTATGTACACTCACATGTGTACATAATGTTAAGTGTGCTTATATTGTATTTGTACCATATGCATAGGTCCTTGGGGGAGATTGACAAGTGGTGGGCACCTTGTAACACCCAGATAAACTGAATCCACGTGGGGCTGGCTGTGGAGGGCCCACCTAAGGATTTATGCCAACAACATAAAAAGAAGAGGTATTGTTGTGGGGCTGCAGCAGGTTCTCCCGGAGGAGCTCACCATGCTGGCTTTCCTGATGAACTTGGCTGTTCTCATCATCAAAGGAGCCTGGGACCCTGCTGTCTCTGAGGATGGCTGGAGTTCACTTCGGGGAAGCTCAGGCCCTCACCATGAGCATCACTTCCTGGCTCTAGAGGGGAAGATGGTGCACTGCCCAGGGTCCCGGAGAAGGTTGTCACGTTGGCTTTCCTGATGGGAACTCAGCTCTCCCCATCACTGGAGGAGCTCAGGACCTCACTGTCTCTGAGGATGGCTATGGTACCTTGGGGGAGCTCTCATGCTTATTTTGAGCATCGCTTCCCAGCTCCAGTGCATATCCCTCACCCTGCTGCACATAGCCTTCATCCTGCTGGCACAGACTTCCTAGCAGCCACTGCTGACCTTGGGGCCTTCCAGCACAGATCCAGGAAGCAGGCTTCTATGAGGCATTGTCATGGGCTCTGAGCCTCCAGTTGAGCTCCTGGGGGGACACTGTTATGGGCTCTAGATCTTCAGTTCGACTCTTGCAGGACATTGCTATTGGATCCAGGCCCTCGGCTAGACTCTCTTGGTCTTTAGGGTGTGGACAGATTTTCTGCACTCTTTGGGTAATTACTGTAAAATAATCCACAAATTATGTGTCCTGTGTTATTCCCCTGGTGAACCCTGACTACAACACCCATATAGATTTGAATGGGAGAATGCACACCAGACTGTTAATGGTGGTTATTCTTTCCACTAGAATAGAATTTGCTACATTGTGGTAGGCTGCTTCCTGTGTTATTATACATACTGGCATACAACTTGAATTTCATATAATTAGCATATATTGCTTTTTAGTTCTTACAAAGTTTTACATTTCTGTCTTAAACTTATTAAAGCAGTACTGTTTTCATTTTTAAGCAAAAGAAGAAAACCAAAAAACTCTATAATCTTTCTTTCTCAATGCAATTGCCATCTAGAGCCTGTCTTTTTCTACATGTGTGCTATTTTTTAAAATGTAAATAGTCCATGTGGGTTGCTTTGTTAATTCAACTTTTTATGAATGTTTTGTGACTATTCTCTAAAGAGCTAGGCAATAAGCACACATACCTGTCAGTCAATGGCCAGCAATAACACAGCCAATGATGACACTATTATGGCTCCCAGGTACCTCAGATTGCAAGAAAGTAAACATTAAAAAGGAGGAAACAGTGCTCTACCTCGAGACCTGGGAGTCTGCATTCCATCCTAACCCTCATTGCGGCTACTCTGTGCACCCTATACACCTACCTCTGCCAAGATCTCACCTGGGACCTTCTGGGGAGTGTGTTGCTCTCGAGATACAGTTCTAACCTCATCACCTCTGGCACATCTTAGACTAACAGCTTTCCCTGTAACTCCCACCAAGAGCCCACCTCACCCAGCCCACTTTCTTCAGGCTACACCTTGGATTCCTTTATTCCCCAGCTCCTGTGGCATATTAGTCTTGTTCCTGGGCATCTCTTGTTGTTGTCACAAAACAGGCATTCTTCCTTTGCCAACAAAATAGTATATCATGTGTACAGGATGTTGGGCCAGATTACTAAAGCCTGAGGCTCATCAGCATTTTTTTTTTTTTTTTTTTTGTATTTAGGTCAGGATGTACAGGGCTTACAGGGTCTCACTGTGTACATTGAACTTGTAGTGATCCTCCTGTTCACAGCCTCCCAAGTGCTGGGATTATAGGCATGTGCCGCCATGCCCAGATTCAATCACTGTCTCAGTGCCCCAGGGGACAAGGCCAACATAGCAGACCCCGGGGACTGAACTCCCGGCCCCTGTGTGTACCTAAGTAGACACTTTAATCTGCTGAGCTATTTGGCCAGCCCTCATCAGCTATTGATAGAGCAGTCATTTGACCTCCCTCCAAGATTTTCCATTGAAGAAGTGAATGAGCACATCCAATGTGTTAGAAGCTAGTACTTAAAGTACCTAGTACTTAGCAAGGAGTGTGAGGCTGTGGCTCCCTAAAATCATCTCTCGCACTCAGCTCGTCTGCTTGGCTGCAGTTGATCCCACTCTTGGCTCTAGAGAGGTTATCAGCGATTTTATCCTCCTCAATTCTCTGATTGGTTCAGAAGAGGCAACTTAATCCCATTTGCGCCAATGAGAATCATTCTGAAGATTTTAATGTTTAGGGGAGAGAAGCTCCCTTGCCCCTAGGCATGTGTATAATGTATCTAGGCTTACTGCTGTCATAGGTAGAAGTTTAGGGTGTGAGCCCCTCAGATTATGGACCCAAATCAGAAGCAAATAGAGAGAAAAGGAGATGAGAGGGTAAGGGAGAGGAGGGGAGGGGAAGGAAGGGGAAGAAAAGAAAAGAGAGAGGAGGAGAGGGGAGAGGGGAGGGGAGGGAAGAGGAGGAGAGAAGAGAGAAGAGGAGAGAGGAGAGGGGAGGGGAGAGAAGAGAAGAGAGAGAAGGAGAGGGGAAGGGAGAAGAGGAAAGGGAAAGAGAGGCAAGAGGGCAGGAGAGAAGAGGAGAGGGAAGGGGAGGTGAGGGGAGGACAGGAAAATGTGCAAAAGTGACATTGTATTTCCATTTCATGAAACTGCTTCTGATCAGCCTATGTCTCATCTCCATAGCCATTTGGTCCAAGAATATGAGGTTGTTGCCTAAACCACTTAGAGTTGGCTTTTCTGTCACTTGCAAGCCAGGCCAAGAGATGTGCTCCTTGGCATCATGCCTTGGTATAATGGCCTTCTGTCCTAGTTACTTTTCTCTCATTCCTCAGACAAAATACTGAACACCCACAGTTAAAGAAGAAAAGATTTATGTAGCTCACAATCAGTGACATTTTCGGTCCTTAATCGGCTGGCTCCATTGGCAGGGTGGCACACGGCAGAGGGCAGCTGTTCATGGCAGAGGAAGACAGCAGAATCAATAAGCAAGGAAAGAAAGAGCAAGTCTCTTTCTGTCCCTTATACTGTATCCTTTCTACCAGGATTAGGACTGTGCCAATCTAATGTGGATTGATCCCAAAATCCCACAACCTTAATCCCAGCATTCCATTATAAATCAATCACACTCTAGAGTAAGCCACTTCTGAAAAAAGCCCCTGCCCATGCCTGCCTGAGGCTCTGGGGGACACCTAGACACAACTGCAATGCCTTCCTGTGGGTCTCTCCTCCCCACTCGACTCGAGCTCTGTGAGCACAGGCCTGAGTCATCCTCATCATTATGTCTGTAGCTCCCTGCACAGTGCCTGTGGGACATAGCTAAAGTACCATGCCGCATGTCATCTTATCAGAAAATGAATTACTCGTCCTGCCACTATGCCATGGTATTTCTATCATCTCACTTCCATATGAGTGAAGTGTGAATGAGAGAAGGCAACTTTCGACGTCTAATAGGAAAAGTGAAAAGCAGATGCAGAGTGTCTGAGCTCTGTTCTCTGAAAGGCGGCAGTCACTTGAGCTTTGTGAGTTTGAGATGCTGTTTTCTAAATTTTCATTATTTTTTGAAATGAGTGATTTCATTAAAATATGGCTTTTCTGTAATAAACTATTTAAACGGTAAGTCCCCTTACACTACAGAAGGCAGTACATTTGTACCCAGGACCTAATTAGCTGTGTAAGCGGCCCAGCACCAAGCCAATGGCCATGAGCAGCCCATGCCTGCCCCACGCCACCAGCTTGCTGTCCCTACTGGCAATGTTTTGTTTTAAGACAGATAGAGAGGAGAGAGGAATACTCAGCTCCTTGACTTTTCCTCTTGCTCAGGGAATGGGCAGTAGTGAGAAAACTCACATTATCACATGTGCTCTGTTTTCATGGGGAGCTCATATTGCTTTAGATTAGGTTCTTGGTCTTTAAGAATGAAGACAGAAGGCTGGCCAAACTGCTAAGCAGATTAAAGCACCTACTAGCAAGTACAGGGGCTAGGGGTTCAATCCCTAGGCCTGCCATGCCAGCCCTGCCTCCTGGGTGTGCTGAGACAGAAATTGAGACTGGGCATGGTGGTCCACCCCTGTAATCCCAGGTCTTGGGAGGATGCAAATAGGCAGATCACTATGAATCCGATCTAATAGTGAGACCCTGAACACCCTCTAGACCTATCCCTAAAATACAAAAAAAAAAAAAAAAGAATAAATGAATGAATGAATGAAAACAGAAGAATGACTCCACCCCTTACTGCTCCCTTTGGAGCCATCCCCACTGATGTGGTTGCACCTCAGTATCTGTAGTGGACTGAGCCTAAGCCCTCCCCCAACACCAAAATCTGCAGACATTGGGGCCTTGTATAAAATGGCACAGTATTCACACAGAGCCCGCGTAGCACATCTAGCTCTACATCATCTCTGGATTGCATATCATACCCGCTCCAATGCACATCCTGCATAAAATAGTTGTCATATTGTGTTACCTGTGACACATTGACAAGGAAAAAGGCCATGTGCATTTGGCTCAGTCATGATTTCTCCCAAATATTTTCAGTCTGAAGTTGGCTGCATGCACAGGTGCAGAACCTACAAGTAGCGGACCTAATTTCACACAGTGGACTAAATAGTTACGCACACAGTGATGTTAATCAACACGCAGTATGAACACATTTATTCACTAAAAATGTACGGAATACCCTTCTATAAACCAAATTCTGTGGAACACAAATAACTCACTCCTTTCAGTGAGAAGAATTTATAGAACCCAGCCTCTTGCTTGCTAAAGACTCAGATAATTGTCTTTAAAAATAGACACATGCACTTTGGCGGCTACCCTACGCCAGCAGGACCTGCCGGATCCAAACCCAGGCACGCCGCCGCATGAGTGAGACCCCCTTCCGCGCCCTTGGGACCTCCCACCACTTGGCCCCCACCCCACGCCCACCTAGTGAGTGAGAACCTAAGCCAAATTCCAGATCCAGCCTTAGCCCAGGCCCAGGGAGTGTGTGAGGAGCTCCCCCTCTACCCTAGCCCTCTTGTCCCCTTCAGATGCAGCTCAGTAATGGCATACAGACCTAGGGTGAAACTCTGCAGCTGTTGTCCTTGCAGAGAGAATAGGGGACAGAACCACCCAGCTACTCCAGGAGCAGAACATCTTGCCAGAGGGGCACAGCAGGTTCACTCCTAAGGGCTGCAGCAGGAAGGAGCTGAGCACAGCTGCCAGACCCGAGCCAGGAACAACTAGATAAATTCAAACTTTCTATGCCTACACCTGAATTTCAGTAGAAGCTAAGATTATAACTATACCAAAGCTCTACAACAAAGGTCAGGAGACAATGATATACAAAATGACAATGAGAAGGAGCAAAATGCAATCTCGGACCCCAAACCCACCTGTAACAAGTGCAGAGGACACTAGCACAGAACAAATTGGGAATCACACAGCTGAAATGAATGAATCAATAGCATCTGAAATGAAGAAGCAACTGCAGAAAGGTATAGAGGAACTCAGATCAGAAATAAAAAAAGAAATCTCTGAATTAATAGAGTTTGAACTAAAGAGTCAAATGCAGAAACATGTAGAAGAAACTCAATGCCCACCTAGAACAAATGCAGAGAACACTAGCTCAGCTGAAATCTATGAATTAATAGCGTTGGAAGTAAATAAGAAGCAGTAGAAAGGTATAGAGAAACTCAGAGCAGAATTAATATCTGAAATGAAAAAGAAAACTCTAAATTCATAGTATCTGAATTAAAGAATCAAATACAGAAACATATAGAGGAAACCCAATCTGAAAAAAACTCTGCAGTAAAAGAATTAATAACTGCTTCTAAAGAATATAGTGATAACAAAACAGAGGAGATTAGAAAAATGATGGATTCTTTGAATGAGCAACACAGGAAAGAAATGGATCGCATGAAGTAGAGTCAAAGAGATACAGACAAACTTAAAATCTCAATCATAAGCTTGCAAAACTGTTTGCATGAAAGTGAAGACAGAGTTTCAGATCTTGAAGATGCTGGTGCAGCCAGTGAAAAGATCTCTTAAAAACAACTAGGATACAGGAAAGAATAATTCATCACTTGCAAGACAATGCAAAAATGAACAATGTGAGATTAATAGGTATCAATGAGAAAGGAGTCAATACAAATGACATTAAAAAACATGGGCAGAAGTAATAGCACAAAACTTCCCAAATATGAGGAAAAAATCTGACATTCAGGTAACCGAAGCATACAGAATGCCAAATAACATCAACCCAATTAAAAACACAGCCAGACCAAGATCTCAGAAATCCAGCACAAGAATAATATACTAAAAGCCACTAGAGAAAAGAAGCAGATCACATTCAAAGGAAAACCCATCAGAATTATGGCCAACATCTCTTCACAAATCATGAAAGCAAGAAGAGCACGGAGCAGAGTACTTCAAGTCCTCTACGAAAATGAATTCCAGCCGAGGCTACTATACCTTGCAAAACTCTCAAGTTTGATGGAAAAGTTAAATACTTCCATGACAAAGAACAACTAAAGAATTTCATGATGACAAAGCCATTCCTACACCAACTATTGAAAGATGTTCTAGGGAGGGATAAGAATGACCAGAACTCCATGAATGAGAACAGAAGAAACCAACTAAAGAGGGCAAACAATTAAACACAGGACAAAAAGAAGTAAACAACAGCAGGAAAATAACATGTCAAGCTTAAGTCAATACATCTCAATTATAATCATCAATGTAAATGGACTTAATTCACCAATTAAGAGAAATAGACTGGCACAGTGGATTAGGAAACAAAATCCAACAATATGTTGTATACAACAAACACACGTATCTCACAAAGAAATTCATAGGATGAAAGTCAAAGAATAAAAAACAATACTACATGCCCCAGCACCTCAGAAAAAAGCAGGGGTAGCAATCCTGTTCTCAGACAGTCTCAACTTCAAACCTAGAATGATCAAGCAAAATAAAGAAGGCCACTATATACTGGTTAGGGGAAAAATTCAAGAGGAAGAGGTAACGCTCATAAATATGTATGCACCAAACATGGGTGCACAAAACTATATAATACAAATCTTAGTGGACATGAAAAAGCTAGTATCCAAAACCACAATCTCAATAGGAGACCTTAACACACCCTTATCCCCAAAAGATAAGTCAACCAGACAAAAAATTAGCAAAGAAATAGCAGAACTGAACAAGAGCTTGAAACAAATGGACTTAGTGGACGCATATGGAGTGCTCCACCCAAACACAGCTGAATGCACTTTTTTTTCAGCTGCACATGGGTCATTTATTAAAATTGACCACATAATAGTCCATAGATCATGCTTAAGTATATGCAAGAAAACAGAAAATATCCCATGCATATTGTCTGACCACAGTTCATTGAAACTGGAAATAAACAACAAAAGAAACCAGAAAACCCCCCTAAATACATGGCAATTAAACAACACCCTACACGCAACACCTAATGAGTGACAGATTAAATTAAACAAGAAATTCAACAATATCTACAATTCAATGAAAATTCAACCACAACTTATTGGAATTTATGGGATGTGATGAAAGCAGTTCTCAGAGGGAAAGTTATAGCTGTGAACTCACACATTAGGAAAACAGAACGGGAACAAATAAATACCCTAATGCTACATCTCCAACAACTAGAAAAGAAAGAGCAAACCAAACCCAGAGTCAAAACATGGGAATAAATCATAAAAATTAGAACAGCAATGAACTCAATTGAGACAAAGAAAACAGATTTAACAAATCAAGAAAACAGTTCTTTGAAAGATTAAATAAAATCAATAAACCCCTAGCTAACCTCATCAAAAAGAGGAAAGAAAAAATTCAAATACAAGCAACAAGGAATGAAAAGGATATAATCACCCCAGACCTAGTAGAAATTCAGAAGATTATCAATAGCTACTTTGCGAATCTTTACTCTCACAGAAGAAAGAGATCGAAGTTCTATAGTGTGCCTAGAGAGTCACATGGAGAGAAGACTTTCTCTCAGGTTCTCACAGAGAGAAAACTGGTCAAGCATTGGCCGTGTCATCCACATGGATGACACAGACAAAGGATCTATAGAATAAGGTACAGAATTACAAGATAAACCCTGAGGAGACTTCACTGACCTCATCAGAAACAAAAACTACATGTTTTGGTATATAGGTCTTGCTCTATCTAGGTCTTGACCATCCAGCAGAAAAGTATAAAAATGAGGTATACAATGCAGGGCCATAATAATAAGTTGAGCTGTAAATGGCTACGGTCGACAACTTCTTCAGATAATTCACTATTGTTGTGGAATTCTGGACTGTGTTGGATTGTGTCATCAAGTTCAGGCACCTAAATTGGTTGAATGACAATGCAGTGCCATCTTCAACAGGTGTAGACAAAGGAAGGGGTATAGAAAGGAGGAATCATGATGTGTGTGTATGGACAGTACAGTTGGGATAGATACACCGTGCTTCTACATAATTCTATGAGAGGCAAGATTTGCACTAATGGTGGTTGGACAGGATATTATGTCAACTCCTAATGCTATGGACAACCACTAGGAAAATAACAAGGTAGAAAATATTAATTATTGAATCTTTGATATAGTTCAGGTATAAAAATAAGATACGTAAACAGCTACACTCTCTTAATTTACTGATAAGAGACATCTGCTATAATAATGTCTGTAAGTATATCATGTATGCACCTTGTACGATACCAAAACATTATGAAAACAGTTTGCAGAGTATTCATTTATCGAATCCATCCTGTTAAGGTGTCTTAAAACTGTCTCATTGATATTTGTACTTCAATAAAATAAAAAAATAATAAAAAATCTGAAATTAAATAAGTAAAATAAATCATGCAATTTTAATGTAGCTATGGAATGGACATGGAATTAAGGTGTTATGTATGAGTCAGCTAACAATGAAGAACCGAGGAGAATCTAATTCTGTTTTCCTAATAAAGTAAAATTATATAACTAAACTCCAAAACCCTGTGCCTTCTCGTTTCTATGTTACTTGCCTATAAAGGCTACACAGTATCTTTG